>BQNB010015021.1:2648-41343 GCA_026074375.1 Tanacetum coccineum
ACTTTCATTAATGTGGTGGGGCCGGGTCGAAAAATTTAATGCAACCCACCCACCGGGTCACCTGCCTTTTGTATAATATATATAATCTCACTTTCTTATATACTTTGAACTTTTATAATTGTATGTTGACCTCTAAATAATAATGTTATTATAGTACAAGAGAAAAAAGAAGTAATTTATACGAGTAACAATTTCTAGTGGACTAGTTTCATCCAAGATAAAAAAGAACACTAATATACAAGGTGAGTCACACCTAAAAAATATGAATATGTAATGGTTAAGAGGTATGATCAGTGTTGTAAAAAGCGGTCTAGGCGGCCGCCTAGGCGCTAGTCGGTCACCCACCGCCCCGATTTTAGGCAAATCGGCCAAATTAGGCGTTTTGGTCAAAAGGCGGTCAACTAACCGCCTAGGCGGGTCAAATCGGCCTAGGCGGTCGGGCGGTCAACGCTATTATCAAACGGTCAACGCTTTTTAACTTCAGATCTGGTTTTTTTTTTCAAAAGAGAGGTTATTTTAGGTGATGGAACCGTTGAAAGAGAGAAAAAGAAGGTGAAATGGTGGGTGAAGAGAGTAGTTGGAAAAGAGAGACAACGACTGTGTGTTAATATGATAGAAAACCTAATAATTAATGATATTTTTAGTCCAATAAGACTAATAGTATAGGCCTAACAGATATATTATTGGGCTACTACATCAAAACTTAACCAAAAACTACACATAATATAAATTTTGCAACATATATATATATATATATATATATATATATATATATATACTAGCCTCAGGCCCGTCCGTTGGACGGGTTGCTTTAAGAAATTGTTTTAAGATTAATAAATATATTTAAAATCTATATAAATTCAACTTATAGAATATATAATTGATTTTTTTTAAATTATGTCAAAGTTTAGTATAAACTATAAAAAATACTTAGACTAATGTTAAAGGTTATGTACACTTGATAAAACTAAAATTGACAATTAAAATGAAACAAAGGGGCATTAAGTTATAAGAAATTGGATATATGTTGCATTAACATAAAGAACATGTTTTACCCTCAATACGAAATATAATAAATAAATTTCCGGATGACGTAATATAAAGTGATTAAATAACTAAAAAAACATCAAATATTTATATTTCATAAATCGTAACATCAAAATAAAAGTTAAACATTCTTGTAAATCTAAAAGTGCAATTAGATCTTTGCCGTTTACAAAAAAAAACATAAGAGCAAATTCACAAACCAAATACACTGGGAAAAAAAAATACCAAAATGATCAGTTATGGCTCAATAAGATCCCCAAATAACCCGCCTTTCAAATCTTCTTTCTGCAGACGTTGTAACCGTCCATAACTGACCGTATCACGCCAGTGTCAACAAATATCTCTGCTGACAGTGAAATTAGTTAGAAACTTTCAAACTAATAAGAAATTTGCTTAAAAATTAATATAGAAAGTGCTCAAGTATGTGATTAGGGTTTGTAATGTATGCAAATTTGGTTATTATACTATGATTAAGGAAATGCTATTTAGTTTTTGAAAAAATAAATCATAGCTGTATTTTAGGCATTTTACAAAAACTTATGTATTCTTTGCTACATAATTTATGGATAAGACTTTTTTGAATCTTTTTGAAAATAACTTACATAATTAAGGTGATCATCATCAACATTGTCGGAAAACTGATGCTCAGTTGTCTGGCCGGAAAACTGTTGTTGCATAAAACACGAAAATAGAGTAACTTGCGCATACTCGAACATTAGGTAGAACGGCTAAACAATTAGAAAAATAAACATTGTCAACAAAATGATTAAGTAACATAAAACATTAAGTAATTAAAAACCTATTTTTATAAATAAATAAAATACCAAGAAAATTCAAAAAAATAATTCTTACCTAATAAAGTATTCGATTTCATTAGTATGGTTGATTTGGTTATTCGTCTTTTTTAAAATTCTGATTGGCGATTGCCTTGTTACCGTGGCTACATAAAACAAACTGGGGTTGGGAAGAAACTTTGTGATTTGTTTTATCATCAATATTGATTTTGGTTAGGGATTGAATATGTGTTTTTGGGGATTTTTTTTTATTGATTTTAGAATAGGGTTTTTGATTTTAGTTGATAATATATAATGTGTTTGATTTTTGATAAGGATTGGTTGATTAGTTTTTTGTTACGCATTGGTTTTATGGAATCCGGAAATCAAGGGATGGAGTTATTTTTTTTTTGGGTTGACTATAAAATTGGTCAGTCCTATGTGGCAGCCAAAATGAATTATGTGGCATTTTCAAGAATTTTGATTGGAGGCCATTGTTTCACCATCCTTCCTATATATAGGTTTTAGATTAGATATATATATATAAAGATATGTTTGCTAAGTGAAATGTTTAGATCTTTAAGTGTGATTTAATTATATAATTGAGTCCTTATTGATGAATCGATACCTTTCAAATAAATTATCTTCTCACGACGTTGGTTTTTATTAAAAACAATTTTTAAATCAAGATATCGATTACTAAATTAATGCCTAGTTATTCTTACGGCTTTTGGCGGCTCGCATAACCAAAACACTAATCTAAGTAATCCAAAAATCACTAATCAATTTTTTCACTTTTATAGAAGGTGGTCGACCGTCTAGCTACCGCCTAGCGATTTTTGCAACATTGGGTATGATAGTAATTAAGATTTAAAGAGTTGTACAAAATTTTGGACGCTCATCAAATGAGCGTTATCTTTTTTAAGATTTTAATAAAAAAAACAGCTTTGAGCTATAAGTATCCAAACAGAGATGTTGAAAATTTAGAGCTTTATTTTCTAAACAAAAAGCTAATAGCTTTAAAAAAGATTCAAAAAACTCTTACCAAACAGGCCCATAAGCTAAATTTTTAAATAAAAAATAAGCCACTTTGTTACTCCAGGTTCGCAACCCATGTTTCGTCACGGAACATTATTGACTAACTCTAAAACGGACCGATGCCTCCAAGAACTATTTCCGTAAACTGTTTATGAATTTTTTTACGGAAATAGTCCATGTTGTTATTAGTGCGTAACTTTGCAACGCACCGATAACCACAGGGACTCTTTTGTTATTTTATTACTTCGGGTGTCGCGTACATTGGGGGTGGTGAGGACTGATCTTTAATATATACAAGGTTTTTCACTCGTGCTCCGCAGCGGAGCGCGGGGTTTTACGTTAAAAACTAAAGTCATTAAGGACTAACTTTGTAAATGACCGATAACCCCAAGGACTATTTCCTAAATTATTTCTGGAATTTTTTACGAAAATAGTCATACATTTAGCGTTTCGTTGCAAAATTAGTCATTAAGGACTAACTTTGCAACAGAGCGATAACCTCAAGGACTATTTCCGTATAGTACGGTTTTATAATTTTATTTAAAAAAATATATATTAAACTTCAACATTTTTTATAAAATCGTGCGTATATCAGAAGCATTGCAACATTGACTCGTTTTATTCGCAATTCGAAGATCTTTCCAGTGGCATATTTTTTTACGAACGAATCGATAGATATATGTTCCATATTTGATAAATAAAGTTTGTTATTTAAAAAAGTCGTAAGTAGCTAAAAGTTGAAGGTCGTTTTAGTAACTTTTCGGATAGTTTGAGGGTGCGTTTCGTAAATTTTTTAAACTTTTTTTCTTTTTAATATTAAAAGTGACATGGGCATATTTAAATATTTTTCTTTTTAAATTTTTGCGTTTCGAATAAAAATTAAATATTATGGCAAATAATACCCATGCTCAAAACTTTTTATACAAAAACTAGTAGTAAACTTTGACAAATGCATATTTAAATATGAAATTATTGGTTCAAATTGTTGGCTGTAGTGATTGGTGGTTAAAATGATTATGTGGTAATAATAGATGAATTGTAATGAATTATTTATTCTAGTGGTGGTTGGTTATTGATTTTGATATCGGAACGATATCTGCTATTCTGAATCAAGACGATATCTGCTATTCAGGACGATTCAACAGACAATGGTAGAGAGAATAAAGATTTAGAAGAAACCAAACTGTACATTTCAGATGCACCTATGAAATTAGATACATCTCCTTTTAAAAAAAATTAATCTTATTTGAAATGTGTTGATACAAATCTTTTTTATTCTTCTCATTTTGGTTTTTCTTTTCACCATATCCCTTCTCATACGGAGATGGATTATAGTGGTGTTGGGTGATGTATACTCGTATCACACAAGCTTTAAGTGAGACCTTTAACATCACGAGTCACTTGCCGATATTTACATTATGGCTGCAGCCTGAAGCAATGTTACTGTGCGAAAATGGACACCAAACAAACATAGAGTTTGAATGTCTTTATTTTTAAATTTTGCCCAAAGAACCATACACATCATTTCTGCTTCTTCTCAAATCAAGTCATTGACCTGTTAGCTTATTTGGCTGATGCACCATATTTGCACAAACGCAACAAAATACAAAATTACAGATAGATATGCTATTGTGTTCTAGTTCTTGTATCTAAGAACTTGAATTATAAACTTAGGGCATGTTTGGTGTGCGGGTTTATAGAGGTTTGGAATGACAGAGATACAAAATCAAATGTTTGGTACGTTCATCTTTGGGCTCACGCGTGTCAGTATTCCCAAATTTAAATTCCTACTGGTTTAGTGGGTTTTAACTATGTAACATAATAAAATATTTTTCTTAGTCTTTGAAAGATTCTCAGCCACAAATTGTACCTTAACATTTGTTTCTTCTCATATTTTAATAATAAACAATGTAATTTTATATTAGTTAATGTATAATATAATATATATATTTAAAATAATAATTAATTTTCTCTCTCCTTATTTACTTTAAAACATTTCTTAAATCCAAATCCAAATCTAAACTCGCTTACCAACCAAACGCACCCTTAATCACACAAAATTCCAAGTGTAAGAAAACAAAATTACCTTATTGAAACAATGATGCAAAAATACCACTGAATGGTTGCCACCAGGTAAAGAGGTCCTCTTATTTTTATTTTTAGAAATTCTTAAAAAAATCAGATTTTTAAACTTACTTATTATAAAAATATTAGCATGATACCCGCGCAAAACAGCGGTTTTGGAGGAAATAAAAATAAAAATATATCAAGATGTTGAATTAAAAAACACAAAATTTTAAAAAATATGATAAAATTAGATCATAAAATAAATAAATAAATAATAAGATATTTCAATTAAGAAGAGATGTGGTTCCCTAAAATGAGATGAATGATAAAGATCGCACATCCTTATATAATAAGTAAGTTTAAAAGTCTTGAATTTTCAAGATTTTCTAAAAATTAAATGTCGTAAATACTTTATGGTACATATAGATAAAGATGTGAAATCTTTACCATCCATCTCCTTTTAGAAAACAACATCTGACATGTGTCAATTCTTAATTAAAAAACTACTTTTATTTTTAAATTGAAATATCTTATTATCTATTTATTTTTTTTATAATATAATTTCATCATATTTTTTAAAATTTTATGCTCTTTAATTCAATATCTATTTTGATATATTTTTTAGTTTTTTTTATTTTTAATCCCCCCAAAACAAAATTTCTTCCCATTTTAAAGAAATAGGAAAATGAAATGTGCAATTGAAACCTCGAGAGTAGAAAAGTGATTGTAATGCAACAGGTATCAAAATACTGGAAAATGATAAAATATAAGCAAAAACATGTGGCATGAAGCCTGAACAACGCGGTTATTAGACCAACCCGGGATCAAGTAAGAGTCAAAACACCAGTCCACTCAAGATTGCCGAATACCAAACATATAAGAGGTATGCATGAAATTTCAAAATGGAGTTGAGTGCTAAATTCAGGAGCTTAATTGAAACTTAAGAACTAGCAACATCTGTTACAAGTAGTGTTCGACCAGATGCACTTATTTTTGCCTTCAAGATCTCCGGCATACTAATTCTTCACCAGTCCAAAATGTAGAAAAACCTGCCGAATTAAAAAATACAAAGAGAAAGAATACGGTTATGCAAGATCCAAGTGTTCTGAATCACCCAAAAGGGGACTAAACAGAGGCATAATCGGATATATTTCACCATATTATAATATTGTATTTACATGATGAGCGGTGATAAACTGATAACAGTATTCAAGCTAGAGGATAAAACTCGTTTTGATTGGAAAGTGGGCTCCTCTATACATAGGAGATATTTCAAGCTGACACTATCATGAGTTTCTAATTGGGATACCAAAAATAGCTCATTTAAGTAGTGGTGTTACAACATTCAACATCTGATACGATAAAAAAGGCGAAAAGCACAAATCAAGTTGTCTTATTCTCAAGCAGGGCACATAAGAATAAGATATAAATTTCACTCTCAACGTAGTCAGTCGAAGACCGAAATCTTGGACAAACTCCATTGATAAACAAAGTATATGTTGAAACCCTGAGTCGGAATTCTACACAAAATAGGTGTGTCGATGCACAAGGTCACAGACATACAAACGGCGCAGAAACAGCATGAGCAATGCCTTTGACAGCATAGTTTAAAGTGAAAGAACGAGTCATGATTGCGTAGGATTTTAGAACAAAACTATGCATGCTTAAATTTCCGAAATGACATGTCCAAAATAAAAAAAAAGAACATAAAAAGTAACTAATAACATATGTATCCCACCACCAACATTGAGTGTTTGATCATTTTGAGGCCAGAGTCTCAGAATGAATGTACTAATGATCCTTACAGGAGCAAGGTGACTGATTGAAAATTTATACGTTTGAGTTTTGACAATGTTTTCAGTTGAAAGGGTCTAGTGGTCTACCACTAGTTAGAGTAGGGCTGAGCATTATAGACCGCAGACCGGACCAAACATATTTCGGTCCGGTCCTCAGTCCACTCTTTTCCTCATTTTCGGTCCTCGGTCCGGTTCGTTCTTATGCACAACCAACTAGTATGCTTTGTTGGACCGGACCGAACCGACGACCCGGACCGGACCGACCCGGTTCTGGATTGAACATTTCGGTCCGGTCTTCAGTCCAGACTTTTGGACCAAATCGGTTGTCGGTCCGGTCCGGTTTTCGGACCGTGCTCAGCCATGTTAAGAGCATGCACAGCTTATGTTTTGCTTTTTGTAATATATAACATGGAGGTTTTGTTTAGCTCTTTTAAACTTAATTTACAAAAATCTTTAAAATATTAGACATAGATAATAACACTTAATAAGTTAATAGATTGTAGATCCTATTATGATGAAAAATCAAGGGTCTCAACGAACATAACAGGGGTCTCAGCTAGCATAACACGTGATTCTGAAGTGTCAAACAGATACTTAGCGCATATGTTGGACCACTATAAAACTGTCACCTCTTGCTAGCACTTCGATCATTCTCATCTAATAAAAATACCTTACGACGAGATTTGCACAAATAATTGACAGAACTTTTTAAACATAGTTAGAGAAATGGAAATATGGGTAAATGGTCAGAATTGCAAATTTATTTCACAACTAGTATAGCATCTGCATATCATGTCATAATAGATACGAACCATTAAGCAAAAATATAAAAAGACCAATATCCTACTTAACAATCAGATCGGATGAGAGGTACCTCTTCAGTCGTCTAAAATTACCACCATCTAAAATGAGAATAACTCCGATTAATAGCAGCGGTCTTATGAAGATCCTGCCTTTTCTCACGTGCCTTGCCTTTCTTCTTATACGCATCCATTATCTCAGCAAACAAACACTCCTCCAATTTCAAACTATTTTTCCCGCGTCTTTTTTTAGCCGCATCAAGCACCCAACGAACCGCCAATGTTTGTTGCCGATCCCTATCCACAACACCAGGCACCGGATACACATTCCCAGCAATTCTCACATTTGCAACTTCACATATCGGTTTCACATTATCCAACGCATCACTAATAAGCTGAATCCCATCCCTATCCGTATGCGCTAACTTATGCAACGTCTCGTGAAAAATCTCGCGGACCTTAGTTTTCTTACCTTGTCTCATCCGAAAGTTAACCAACTTATGAATCAACTGTTTTTTATCATTGTCTACTCCACCCATATAGTTTAGTATCTCCGAACCAGTGAAAGCCGTTTTCGACTGACTAGCAAATGAATTGTACTGTAACAAAAGCGGCGCCATACGCGCACTCAGACAGTGACATTCGCTCACGGTCCGGTTCAGCTGTCTGCCAGCAACTCGAAACATCTTCCGTAAACTAACCTATGCAATATATAACAATTAGAATTAACAAACCTTAATACAATAATAAACCAACTAATAAGCCAATAAAGATCACAATTATATAGAGTCAAAATGTTAATAATAATAAGTATTTATAAGCTATTTTATACACAAATCGTTAATGATTTAACTGAAAATGAAAGTGAATACCTGTTAGTGATCAGATCGAATTGAAGCTTTGGTAATGAAATTAAACCCTAGAAATGAAAGAAGGGGGTTTTCTCATAAACAATGGTAACTTGCATATATTTTTGCTTTTAGCATATTTTTTTTATCTAACATTTTGGGCTTTTGGCATTACGATGCTTTCTAATTATATTATTTTAAAAATAAGATATGCATCGAGGTGAAAGGTAAACGAGCAGCACGTTGCGTCGTTAGCTTTTTTTAAATTACAAAATCATTTTTTTAAATAACATTTGTGGATATATGTGCCATAACATTACTATGCAAAACTCTTTGGACTCTGTTGAGGAGCTCCACTGCCTTAGGTGCAAGGAAATTAAAGATATCAAACGCGAAAGAAATACACACGTGTTGATTTTGAATGCATGTTTTCTCGTGTTTTTTCACTTTGCACGAGGCGGCCTTCAAAGCAGCTTGTCCTACTGTAATACCCCGACTACTCAAACCCATGATAGGAGAAACCGCGGTAAGATCCACATGCGCATGTTTCCTTCTAACCCATCCAAAAACCAAAACGTCAGCCGATCTAAGTATGGATCTTCCATCCAACCGGTCAGTCAAAAAGTTCACAGGTGCTTCTTTATTAGCGAATATCTTGGCACGCCTACATATGTAAAAAAAGAACGTCCCTAACCATATCATGTCGGTACTTGAAGCTCGGGAGCTATTTACAATGAACCGCATGTTCCTCAAATGAATCCAAATATGCCTTGCGCCAAAATGGACATATCGCGTCGACCGAGAATAATGGAATCATGAGGCGATACTTAAGGATAGTACAATATTCAACCGGTGACATATGTTGACCTAACTCGTTTATGAGGATAGCTAGTAGAAAATCCTCAGCATATGGTGCCCGTAGACACTCAGAAACTGCTTTCTATCTCACAGTCACGTCGAAGTGAACTTCCATATACCAATATACTAACAAGGGAACTTGATGCGGTGGGTTGCAACGCATACGTTTTACAACCCTCCTAGGCAGTGTACCTAAACGTTGTAGTGTAGTATAGACAAGACTCGGGGGGGGGGGGGGGGGGGGGGTTATTATCGTTCTCTAGGGGAATAGTTTGGGTAGGCTTGAATTGTATGGTTACTAAGGTCTAGAGTTTGAGAGACTAATATTTTTGTGTTTTTATATTCTTTTAGAAAGCAAGTAAAATATCAGGTTTAAAGGGGGTTTGATTTAACAAATTAACTACTCTTAATTCTAAACTGATTGCAGAAAATTAAAGTGATGGAAAAACTCGTATGGTTAAACAAATGTGTTTACATAATCATGTGCTACTCCTAGTTGTCTTCTCTGATTTTATTACCCGTCACCCTCGTAATGAAATGTGTGAGTATCTAATAAATTAAACACCTAACTCGAAATCCACCCAAATAGCAAGGTAGTATGAAGACTATTGCCTAGGTATCATCTAACATAGCCGCGTTTCCCTAGACGTCTTCGCTTTGCAATTAAGAAGTTAGTTTTCTAAAGCCTAACGCGCATATCATTAACAAGAAGTAATAAATAAACAACTAGGTTTCATGCAATCATAAGCAAACACAATTTAGATTTAGCCAAGCAAGTTAATTGAAAGCGAAGAACAATTAATCAAACAACACATAGACCAATCGAATGATTAAAAGGGATAAAGAACTTCACTTCAATTAAACATGAAGCTATGATGACAAAGGTTAAGAAACCCTAAAAATCGACCTATATGTCTGCTCCAAAGCTTACTAACGATATCCACACGATTTTTCCACACAAAACATGAAATAATAGAGTTTGTATATATAGGGAATAAGTTGCGACGTCGTCGCTTGTTAATTGCGACGTCGTCAACCCGCATAATCTTCTATGGGCTTCTCAATGTCGGCTACTCTGACGTCGTCACAAAAGATCTTGGCGTCGTCACAAGGAATTGTGACACCGTCTCCACGAACTGTATGTCATCTTTTGATCATCTTCGTGTAGAGTTGCAATCTTGTCTCGTATCTTCCCAAATTGAGTCCAAGTCACATGTATTTCCTCTAAATGCCTTCCAAATTCTAAAATAACAAAAAGAAACGATTAAGCACGATAAATTGAGATATTTGCACGATTTTGGGGTTTAAATGACCCTGAAAAAGTGTATAAAATGACACCTCGTCAAATCTCCCTACACTTAGGATTTGCTTGTCCTCAAGCAAATGAGTATTTCTACCTAGTAAATAGTAAAGTCGATGGCATTTAACGTACTCAATAAATATAATTTATGGCACAACCGGATAGACCTTGTAATTAAAATCACGGAAATTATATACAAGCACCTCACATAAGTGTTTGGATTCTCTCATTCTCTCGGGTGTAATAATGAATTATAACAATATAGGAAACAGAAGAAATAACACTCACTACCTGTCATAGTATATAAATTTCCATAGGCTTGATAAAGGATCAAAACCTCCACTGCTTTGGCGTAAGCACCTAGGAATTAATATCAAAGAGGTCTTTAAAGGGTTGTGATGTTTAGGTGTAGGGTAAAGGAAACACGGTTGGGATATGAGGGGGAATTTTGACTGGTGGCAAGCTAATTATCTACAAGAATACATGTAAAAGGCATTGCTAAGCCAAGACTCGACGAAACTAAGACAAATATACATAACTCTACATCAAACTCTTTCTTTTTCTTTTCTCAACACTTTCTTCAACATAAACAATAGCAAGATGGCATCCCGTATTTTCTAGCATATTTTTTTGCTTTTTTTATTATTTTTATTTTTTTTATATACACTTTTGCCCTGTCATCTGCTGAAACATAAATAATATACATGACTTGAGGTTTATAATTGCACCCCTACACTTGAGTTTTATTACAACTCAATAATAAACTAACTAATGACATGAATTAGGAGGATCAATAAACATGGAGTGTATTAAGCAGGTATGAGGGTAATAATTTTGACTTTCTTCCTTATTTCTCCATATAATGAAAAACTACCATGAATCTCAATCGTCCCAAACCTGTATACACTAATAATGACTCGACTTAGCAACCATGTACTCAAGTAAATAATTAACTGGGTTTAACAAACGTGATAACAGTAATGTACTAAAAATGAGTACATACAAGGAAGGCTAAGACGATTTGGGTGTAACTTTTTGGTGGAGTGTAAACAATGCTCTTCATTAATAATCCAGAATCTACCAGAAAATTATGAGAACCGCGAAAAGGATAGGCTCAGAGGGGTTACTAGGGGTATCTTGCACTAAAAATGAGTGCGAAGTAAGGGTGTGGGGGTAATTATATGATCGAGGAGACCATCATAACCATAACAAATACGGGCTAAAAACAGGGGTTTATCCCAATGCCTCTTTGTTGATAGAAATAATGCCTAAAAACATTATTTCACATCCTTACATTTTGATAATCACAAAATATAAAAACGTTCAATGTAAAATTAAACGTAAACAAGTAATTAGTAGTTAATTTTTATTTCGATAATTTAATCACTTAAAGGTATGAATAAACAAATGCTTAATGCATTTTATGATCAAAGGAAATTTTATTCAACCTTATATTTTTATAAAATGTTGTAGACATTTTTATAAATATTACAAAATATTTTCTACAATTAAAAGAAATATTTTATTCAAAATAAACATTTTGAAATTCAAATTTTCGGACCTAAAACGGCTAGAAATGTTCCTGAAAATTCCCCTACACAAAAGACAAACTAAGGAGCCTCTAGCCTAGGGCGGCCCCTTAATTTTTTAAGGGACGACCCCCCCTATTTAAGGGCGGATCCGCCCATAGAATGACGCTCCTCTAGTTAGTCCTATAATATTTAGATCGTTCATCATTATTTTCTTATCTTTTGCACTCATTCTTTCTGCTATATATAACAGCCCAAAATTTCACTAAAATACTTTGATCATTTAATCATAAAGCTTTGTTTCCAAGTGATCCAAGCTTAATTCCTCAAGTGCAAGAGAATAATACTTCCATCATCAAGTGAAGAAGTATTACACCCTAAGTGCATATTGCAACCTTGTTACATCCATATCATAAATTGTAATCATTTGTATATTTGTAAGTTGTTGGTTGTTGTTAGATTGGTGATTGTTGTAAGCATTGTTTGATCTTGGTGATCTCTCCTTGTAGTGATAGATAGTTGGTGATATAAGTAGTAATGTTGGAGAGGTGAGTTGTGAAAAAGTTAGTTGAAGTTTTGATGAAGTTTTGAAGTTGTGAAGAAGTTGTGAAGTTGTGAAGAAGTCGTAAAGTTGTGAAGTGTGAACAAGTTGTTGATGTTGTGTTGTGATAGATTGGTTCTAGCTATAAGATTAGAACTCGACATTAAGCTTAGGTCGAATTGATATAAGCAACGTTTGTGTACGGTTTTCTCCGCCATAAGGGATTTGTTGACATAGTGAGAAAATCTCGAGTTTGGTGCTCGGGAGTGGAGTAGCGACGAAGAAGAAGCTTCGTAACCGTACACTATAATCATTGCGTTGATGGTTTGATCTTTCCAACTCTTTTCTATTATCTTTTATTTACTTTTTACTCATTTATATGTTCATATTGTGTAGTATTTTAATTCACAAAAAGTCGAAATCTAAAGTTTTACAAAAAACACAAACTTAAATTCAAAAAGCGAGGTAAACTATTTCACCCACCTTCTATGTTTTCCACAATGGTATCAGAGCCACGTAAAAAGATTTTTAAAATTATCTGTATTTTAAAAACATGGAACTCGATCAATGGAATCGGATAAAAATATTTAGAGGGCAATCTAAGCAAAGGACCACACTATTGCAAAGTGATGGATTTATTTATTGGAAAATAGTTTCGAAAATTATGTGGAAGTAACTCAAAAGATTAGATCTTTGGCAGGTATGTTATTATCCGATGGTGATTTTCCTTCCTATTCTAAAAATAATCACGAAACTAAAATAGGATGTAGTTGTACCTTTTTCATAAACAAAATGATGATCTTTAAAAAGAAAATTGCAAAAATAATAAAGCTAAATGATAAATTTATATAATCTTTGCCAGTAAAGAATACGAATGAATTTTTATGTGACAAACCGCAAAAGAAATTTGGGATACTGTATTAATTCACTCATCAAGGGTAATAATCAAGTCAAAAGTAACAAATAGATCTTCTTGTTCAACAATATGAACAATTCTATAATTCCAGAAAAGGAGTCATATAGATAATGCTTTTGCTATAATTTAACATATTTTTACTAGATCTAAAAGCACTTGATGAGGTTTTTCTTAGCAAGAATTGGTTAGGAAATTTTTTTAGGGCATTACATCCAAAATGGGGCAAAAAGTCAACGGCAATGAAAAATCAATGAAATTTAATGACTCTATCACTTGACAAACTCATTGGAAAATTTGACAGTGTCTCATGAGAAAGTAATTAAAAAGATTTCCGAAAACCGTCAAAAGCCAAAGTGATAAAGTAGTTTATTGCTTAAAGCTCGGAAAAAGAATCTAAGTGATGATGAGTAGCTCAACTTTCCGATTACGTAAAGATGAACGAACTACACCATGGCCGTAAGAGACTTCAAGAAATTGTTTAAAAGTCGAGGGCGATTTATAACACAACACATGAAAGAAAAGAAAATTATTCCAAGAAATAAAGAAGAGCCAAAAATGGCAAGGGCGAAGAAATTGTTTTTAAGCGTGGAGATCCAAATCATCTCATCGGATGAATGTTCCAACAATAAGGATCATCAAAATTTCAAAAAAAAAAATAAGGCCGGGGGGGGGGCTTGTTGGATGATTTGGTGTCGGTAAGTGATAGCGACGAAGATAAAGAGGAGAAGACAAATGACGAAAAGTGTCTTATGGCTAAAGCTTCAAATGAGGTACTTTCCGAAACGAATACTTTAGTGATGACCAATCATTACTAGACGAAAATGACTTAGTTAGTGAATATAGTAGACTATGCAAATTAGGACTAAAAGTCATGGCTAAAAATAAAACTCTAAAACAAGCTAAAATAGAATTAGAAAATGAAGTACTAGAACAAAAAAACAAATTATCTAGGTTAGAAAAAGGTAAGGAAATAATTGAAGAATGTAAATTATGTCAAGACTTAAGCTTGAAAATGAGATGCTTAGAAAAGAAATATCCTCGGGCTAAAATCAATTTTATGTAGTAGTCCATCACGTAAGAAAATATTAAATTCTCAAAAAACTTTCGGAGATAAAGCAGGGTTAGGTTTTAATTTTACACATAAGGGTACACTAGTGAAACCAAACAAGTAAATTTGTAAAATCCTAAGAGGTCGAGTTGAAAGAAAAATTGATAGAATTAATTTCAAAACCAAAATTTATACTTATAAACAATACTAAAATTCCTATTGCAAGTGATGATGAGGTAAAACATTTTTACAAACCCTCCTTAAAACCCGGAGTCGGATTTACTAAACCCACGATGAGGTCTAAAACTCCACCTCCAAGAATGACTAATAGTCCTCGTCCTCGGTCTAGAACACCTCAACCTAGGAGAGACCAAGGTAGACAAAACTATCCTAATCACATAATAAGGAATCATTCACATCCACTTAGCTTCACTCAATGTGGACGTTGTTCACCATGTATATGTCAAAACCAAATACAAAACATATGTGGAAACAATAACTTCGGATACATGAAACGTTGGGGACCAAATGGCTAAGCCATCACAACCTTTGAAGTGGTGTGTTCTCTACAAACATTCTTCGTCTCCGGACTAAAGAATTCATGATAAGGTTCCCATGAACCTTTATCATTTACATCATGAAGACATTAATGAAGATATTTTAAAAGATAAGGTAACGTTCTCACTTTTCATATTCGTAGAATATAGATTATAAGTAAATGTCTATGTGACTATGATGTTGTAGTGTAATTAGTTCTTAGAAAATAATGTAGTCTCTAGAAATACCATTTGTTGGTTTTCTAGCTTTGAAGAGTTTAGTTCACTATGAACTATTCTTTCGTGTAGATTATTGTTATACGTCTACAAAATGGAAATCTTCTATGACCACATAGCAAACTCACGTAGACGAAGAAGAGCAAGCTAATGGTTAACAATTAACATAGAAGGTAGGATTAGTCGCATGAAGTATTCATAGTCACCTATGGAATGAAACAAACTCCTTCGACCTCGACGTTAGCCTCGGAATATCCATGTCAACCATCATCTACGTCTATCAAAATCAACTTGTTGAAATTTTCAACTACGTTTATTATTCATTATCTGCGTATCAATCTCGTCTCATCTCAAATCGAATTTTACAATTGTCTTTTTGAAGAAATTAATCACTCATTATTGCTAAGAAAATTTCATCTCTAAATCACCTCTCGATTGAGTCATGATTATCTAGTTTCGAATAGTCACAAGGGAAGAAACTTTTTATTAACAAAGGGTTATTTAATAATTGTCTTAAATATTCTCCACAAAAACTGGCCAAAAATCAAAGAAATTTTTTTTTCTCAGAGGGCGGCCCTTAATATTTAAGGGGAGCCGACCGTATAATTGGCGAGGCCCCCTTGATTAATTAAGAGGGACCGCCTATCTGAGAAACAAACACCCCCTTTCATGACGAATTTTTTATGCCAAAAAACACATTATTCATACTTTCTTCTCCTCTCCACTACTGTGACAAAAAACCCAAACACCATAACATCAAAATCAAAACTTCAAATCATCAAATTAACCAAAATTCGCAAGGGGTAATCACTAACAAATCAATCAACAACATCTATTGTAAGTCTTCCATCATTCTTTTCATTTGATTTCATTCAATTTTGCTCACAATCAAAATTGGGTGTTCTTCATTATTTTCATACTTTTTATTTTGGTATAGGATTTCCATAACTATAATGATTCTATAGTCTTTAAGAAACCACTACAACCTTGAATAGGATTGAATCAAATCACTTTTGAGTCAAATTTTTCGAAACATGTTTACCGATGAACACTATAGCCGAATTTTGGTCACAGGCATTCTAAACTTACACATTGTTGATAAATGCCTAAACATGATAAAAATAATCAAGTATTGATTATTCAAACATACATATATACATCTTTTAAATCAATGAGTAAAATTCTATAAAGATAAAGGAGTGTTTGGTTCGTTTCTTAGGAACAATTTTTAGAGTCGAAATGACCATCACTATAGTTTTGTCACATGTATAAACACTTAACAAACTTGTATAAGCCATCAAGATATATAATTCATATATATCTTGATATATTTTTTAATTAAATAAAATTAAGGGGCGTTTGGTTTAATGCTATAAAACATGGTTTCTAGTCATAACAAACACTATTTAACTCTTGTCAAGTCAAGAATAATAAACCTATACTTGTCAAACAAAATATACACTTAATACATAATTTTCGACAAGCTTAGACAAATTTTGTATTAATAAGGGAGTGTTTGGTTCATGGTTTTGATGTTGAAATATATAACTAATATATATTCTTCGACATCCTAGATTAGGTCAAAAATAAATTAAGGAACATAAGGATCACTTCTTAGGTTTTTATTTTTAAAGTCGAAGTAATTCTTGTCCCACATTTGTTACTTTTCAAAACTTTATTTTCCTTCTTATATTTTTTTTTGTAACATTTTATGTTGTTGATAACTTGTTTAGGTGATAAAATGCCGAAAGCTACTACCACCGATATATCTCTCACCAAATCCTACATCCCAAAAGTATCCAAAATTCCCGGAATTTCCCCTACTATTGCTCAAATCTACAAACGTATTGAAAACCGCAACATTCACGAAGGCCGTGTTGTTGATCAAGCCTACTACAAATCCAATAATATCGAGCGTCTCTTTACTAACATTCGTTTCAATTGTCTCTTTCAAATCAACGAACCGATTGTTACAAGATTTATTCTAGACTTCTATAGTCAAGTCACGGTACAAACCGATGAATATGGGAAATCTTTTTATCTATTTTAATGATTCAACACGAATTCATAACTCTCACTCTCTCTCAATTCGGTCAAATCTACAAAATTTCATACAATGGTCAAGCCGTTTTTACAAATGAATGGGACCTTGCATCTCTTGAGTATTCTCAAGAAACCGAGGGACCATATTGCACCAAACTTCCTACTCCCGACGACATTCGTCGACTTCTTGAATTGGAACGTGTCGTGGTAGACCGTACCATCAAAAGTCAAACGGTCTCTCTCAATCCAAATCAAATTCTCACCAAAGAATTAAGCCCCGACATGAAGTAATGGGAATAACTCATTCGAGAGAATGTATTCGGACTAGGAGGACATCGGGACTGTCTCCCCGCTTGTCTTGCTCACATGTTTTATTGTGTTGTTGCCGAAGAATAATACAATCTTGCTTATTTCTTTGTCAAAAGAATCTAATGTGCTAGAAATACTCCAACCGTAAATCTTCCGTATGACATGTTTCTAACTCGTCTTTATCGACGTCATGGAAATGTATCCTATCTTTGACAATGTCATCTATGACATTGTTGATCGAGTCATGTGTCCTTCGTGCTATTTAAACAAACTCGACGACCTCGTAACGTGATCGTGGCTTAGGCAGCCATCCGGCTCTTCTTCATTCTTCTCATCATCAAGGCACGTCATCTCATCAACATGATGATGTGATGTCAAAAAACTTCGGTGACATGTACTCCTTCTCCTACCACCTATCTTAATATTTTGATACTCTAAGTACCAAACTATTCAAATGCCTTCCGCTTCTGAATGAACCGATGAAACTCTCTTATTGAAGACAAACCGCCTTGCTCAACCAAACGCAACAAATGCATAAGGAGATGCGCGGAGGTTTCAAATTATTTTAAAAGGCACTAAAAGGAGTGTTTAGCAAGAAGAAGAAATGAAGATATAGGATTGAAGTGAGCTAGATGGCTAAATGTAGCTTAAGACAATTTTTTTTAACTTAATTATGTGTATGTTATTAACAACTTGTGTGGTGATCATCCGATGTATTCAGAAAGACATATGTTCTGGTTATTTTTAGGTACTTGTTTGTTATGATGACTTAAACCTTTGGTTGTTTTATTAAATCAACTAGTTATGCCACTTTGGTTTCATGATTCAATGTGTTTATTACATGTTATATGATTAAATGTGCTTATAAAACTCAATAGGGCTTGCTGCAAATAAACCACCAAAACAGAAATACTCTCACAAAAATTCTGAGAAAAATCGTTTTTTTGTGAAAAATAGAACCTACAGAGGGCGGCCCCCTTAATTCATAACGGGCGGCCCCCTTAATTTTAAGGGGACCGCCCTAGTATTTCACGGGTAAAACATTATTTTTCCTGCTTTTTGACCCTCTTTTCCCTAGTCTCGGCTATCTTTGCCCAGAATGCCTTGATAAAAACTTTGGAATAACAAAAAACTCATTCCTTTTCAAGTAATTTCTTATCATAATTCCTCTCCGAATGATCATCTCCAATTCACCATCTTCTGCATCATATTTTTTTTTTTTTTTTTTTTTGTTTTTTATTGTTTATCAACCATTATCAACATCCATGGCATCCACTAGAGCCTCCATTTCTAAAGCCTCCCAAGAGTCCAAAATTATCAAACATCATTTCCACCAAACAAATGTTTGTGGATTTAAACCATGATGACACAAAAACTCCATCACCCACACTTCAACTATCATCACCTTGTGCTCCTAATGCACCCTCCAAAAAACACCATCAACCAAAGATACTTTCTCATCCTCAATTGACTACATACCCAAATCATCAACCCGCATCCACATCACTTTCACCTTAATGGTTACTTGAACCCATCACATCTATACTCCAGAGTTTCTCCACCACCTCCAACTCAGATTATGCATCTAAGGGATATCACTTCACCCTTTCACCAATTACCCCACTTGATGTCTAATTTGATTCTCCATCACCTTCACCACCTATTGTTGGCTATCCCATTCATGGAACTCTTCTCTGAGGCACATGGAGATCATGCTTGTGTTGCATTCCATAACCGTACTTTCATATTTGGATTGAGAGATGAACTTCAAAATATGTTTCATATATTGAAACATGCTCTAACAACCATCACAATCATCATTTCACCACCTCACCTTCTTCACCAAACTAAACACACTCTATGTTTGGTTCTCACAATAATTGTCCAGTCCATCATTTTGACAAGCAAGTCCTATAGAGCTTACTAGTTATAGGACTCTTTGTAGTTTAAAATTTTCATGTTGTTAGAATGTTATTTATGTTTCTTATGTTATGCATAAGTGTGTTTACACAATATTTTTACTTCAATGGATGATTATTGTTGGTTACATTATAGTATGCCATATTTTTCCTTCTTGCTACATGTTAGAAATATTTGTATTGTTCTAACTCGTTTTTGTAGCCAAGAAACCTAGCTCGATTCCTTGGTGTCCTTGAACGAAGGGGGGAGACACATCAGGGGGAGAATTTATTCGTCGATTTAACTCAGTAATTTCGACGATGCTTTTTGATTCTACAATAAGGGGGTCGGAGAAATGACATAAACTGCACTAAATACTTGTTATAAAATTATTCTATATTTAATGAGTTTTTAAATGTTTATTAATCATCAAAAGGTGGGAGATTGTGATGAAAAAATGACTAAAAACATTATTATTATTCTTCACATCCTTACGTTTTGATTATATCACAAAATATAAAACGTTCAATGTAAATTCTACTACGCGCTAACAATGTAATTAGTAGTTAATTTTTTATTTCGATAAATTTAATCACTCAAAGGTATGAATAAACAGATGCTTAATGCATTTTTTCATCAAAGGAAATTTTATTCAATATTTTACTTTCTTTATTAAAATGTTGTTAGACATTTTATAAACATTTACAAGAACATTTTTCTACAATAAAAAAAATATTTTATTCAAATAAACATTTGGAAATTCAAATTTTCGGACTAAAATGGCTAAAATTGTTCAGAAAATACCCACACAACAGAAAAGACAAAACTGGGGAGCCTTGAGCTTGGGCGGCCCCCTTAATAACGGGCTGGCCTTCTTATATTTTAAAGGGACGCCTCCCTATTTAAAGGGGACCGCCATAGACTGACGCTCCTCTAGTTTGTCCTCCTCCCCCCCCCCCACCCCCCCCACCCTCCCCCCCCCCCCCCCCCCCCCTATTAAAATTACGGACTTTTTCCTACTTATTTTCTCACTCTTTTGCACTCCACTTCTTTCTGTTCTAAAAACAACCAACATATATACTATAAATCCTTTGATCATTTAATCATAAAGCTTTGTTTTCAAGTGATCCAAGCTTAATTCCTCAAGTGCAAGAGAAGAATACTTCCATCATCAAGTGAAGAAGTATTACACCCTAAGTGCATATTGCAACCTTGTTACATCCATATCATAAATTGTAAATCATTTGTATATCTTGTAAAGTTGTGTAGTTGTTAGGATTTGGTGATTGTAGTAAGCATTGTTAGATCTTGTCGTTCTCTACCTAGTAGTGAGTGATAGATAGTTGTGATATAAGTAGTGTGGAGAGGTAAAGTTGTGAAGTTGTGAAGAAGTTGTAAAGTTGTGATAAAAAAGTCGTTTAAAGTTGTGAAGTCTTATGATTCGTGAAAAAGTTGTGATGTTGTGTTGTGATAGATTGGTTCTAGCTAAGATTAGAACTCGACATTTAGCTTTGTGTTGGAAATGATATAAGCAACTTATGTGTACGATTTTCTCCGCCATAAGGGAAGTTTGTTGACTAGTGAAAAAAACTCTCAAGTTTCGGTGGTCGGGGAGTGGAGTAGCGAAGAAGAGGGCTTCGTAAACCGAAACCACTATAAAATCCTTGCGTTTGTGGTTTGATCTTTCCAAACTCTTTTTTTTCTCTTATTCTTTATTAAACTTTTACTCATTTATATTGTTCATATTGTGCAAGTATTGAATTCACAAAAAGTCGAATCCAAGTTTTACAAACAAACACAAACCTTAAATATAAAAAGCGGTAAACTATTCAACCCCCCTTCTAGTTTTCCACACTCTTATCACTTAGTAAATCCTAATCACACGAATGCGATCTCACTAGCAGTCTCAAGATGAATCGCTAAAGTAAGTTCTAGAATTTATAATACTACCGGTACACTCTCATAAGCATTAAAAATGAATGCTTTTAATCCTAAAGATCTAGGGGCGAACCTCATATCGTTGGGGTGGAATTTTTGAGTGGTAGGGTTTTTGTGCTAGTAATATAACTCCTATCCATGAGACGCTTATAATACTACAGTTTCACCGATATATGCCATAAAAAAATTAAAATTTAGGCTAAATTACCGTTCTAAACTATGTTTCGGTATATTACACATCTTTCTAAGAACAAAGCAAATGCAATTGAAGAACTAGTTTCTAAGGCTTTTATTTCCCCCCACACTTGTTTAGAACATTGATTGTCCCTAATGTTCTATGAGTACCCGAAAACAAATAAAAGAAAAATAAGAAAATCGAGAGAAACTAACACTCCCATGGTTTTGCTCAATAATGGAGAAGAAACAAGATAATCCCGGCTAAATCATCATCCAAGAATTGTCCAAATAAAAATCCAAAGAACTTCCGAACTCTCCTCATCTAATATAACATGTAAACCAAAGACAAAAAACAACTATACCAAGCGTAAAATTCTGCGGTAAATGATATACAACCCTATCTATCATCAACTAAAATACTAAGAAAGCAATAAAGATAGGGTGTATGTACTAATGTAATCGTGGCTTTCTGCAAAAGTTAGGAAAATTAAAAATTCTGAAAATTATACAAAAATAACTTTTCAAAAATTCAAAAAAAAACGAAATTTCTTGTAGCTAGAGTGGTGACGCCGTCAAGATTAAATCCTGACGCCGTCTCCACCTACTGTGAAGCTTTTTAAATTCGTTTTTCAGAAAAATTTTTGCAAAAATAACCCATTAATGATTTCCTGTAAAAAAAATTCTGCATAAACCACAAAGACGGATAGTACAAATATAAAAAATAAAATGTGAATGAATCTAAAGTCATTTATCTTATATGTTTGAAAATTTTTGGTTCTTAGAAACCGAATATTCTCCCCTACACTTATTTTATGCCAAATACATTTGATTGCAATTAAGATGAGGTTAAATACAAAACAAAGCATGATCACATATATAATTCAAACACATAAGAACAAATAATAAAGATAAAAAAGACATGACACTCCTAAAATGCATAAAATATAAGACTGGGTTGCTTCTTGATAAGCGCTTATATTTATCAACGAGTCTTTAAGCTAGACTCGGAGTCACACTCTTTACGTGACTCTTTCACTTGTCCTACTTCCATCAAGTCCCGTTAAGTATTCGGGTCCAATCTCTAAACATTCTTTATAAAACCCTAATATATTATTCATCACATAATCTACTCCTCTCCTCCTGTCCTCTTCATTCCTACAGTCGACCGATTGCTTGTGCTCTTTTTCCATATTCGATAATGATTTAAATTGCTCTATCTTATGGGGCATCATATATGCAATTTCATCGGTTCCATTTGTAAACTTTACTATTCCTAATGATGAATCACAAGTCATGTTGGATAGTTCAACAAATGGCTTTCCATGCACTACTTGTGATAAACTAGGGTTTATAACTGAACTAATATCCTCAACAATCATAAAATCCAAAATATAAGTGAAATTCCCTACAAAGATGTGCATTCCTCTAACTCTTCTTGTGAAATTCCTTATTCCTCTAAGATTCTCAGGATCGTTCCCAGGTTTAAGTTGTCTTTTCATGATCTAATTGTATTACATACGAGTCATGATGTTTATAGGGGAATTAAGATCTACGTAGGCCTTCCAAACATGTATGTGTCTTATGTTACATGGTATTTTAAGGTTCAAAGGACTTCCTCTTACAATAAATGGGCGTCTCATAAACAAAGGCGGAATTGGTTCACACAACAAGTACTTATGATATGCTAATTCGCTTATAGTTGGAAATTTATCAAGGTACTCGACACCTACCTCATCATCTTCTACAATTTCTCCTTCTTCTATTTCCTCATTACTAAAATCTCATAACTTATATTCTTTGAAAAATTAAACACATTTTACATCTCCTTTTAAACCTCTTTCAAGAGGTAGGGCAGTTAAGTTTAAGGATTTAAGGAGGGCATCGAGCTCACAAATCATTCTATCCCTAAGTGAGTTGGGGGATTCAGTGGTGATGATGAATTCACATCCACCATAACGAAGAATAGAATAGTCAAATGGAAATTACAAAACAGATAACACAAAGAAAAGATAGTCTATGAGAAAGCTACACTAAAAAGAAAATTAAAAATCTTACTTGATAGGAATCTAGTAAGTAGACCTAAGCTAGATAGAATCCGAAATCTAGACTATCCTCGGCAGCGGTGCCAAAAACTTGATGTTGTGGGTTGCAACGCAGAAGTTTTACAACCCTTCTAGGCAGTGTACCTAACCGTTGTAGTATACTATAGGCAAGACTCGTGGACTTATTATCGTTCTCTAGGGGAATAGTTTAGGTAGGCTGGAATTGTATGGTTACTAAGGTCTAGAGGTTGAAAGAAGAATATTTTTGTGTGTTTCTATTTTTTAGAAAGCAAGTAAAATCTCAGGTTTTAAGGGGGGGGGGTTTGATTTAACTAATTAACTACTCTTAATTCTAAACTAATTGCAAAAAAGTAAAGTGATGGAAAAACTCATATGGTTAAACAAATGTGTTTACCTCATCATGCACTACTCCCTAGTTCTCTTCTCTGATTTTATTACCCGTCACCCTAGTAACGGAATGTGTAAGTATCTAATAAATTAAACACCTAACTCAAAATCCACCCAAATGGAAATGTAGTATGAAGACTATTGCCTAGGTGTCATCTAACCTAGCCGTGTTTCCCTAGACGTCTTTGATTTGCAATTAAGAAGCTAGTTTTCTAAAGCCTAAGTGCCTAACGCGCACATCATTAACAAGAAGTAATAAATAAACAACTAGGTTTCATGCAATCATAAGCAAACACAATTTAGATTTAGCCAAGCATGTTAATTGAAAGCAAAGAACAATTAATCAAACAACACATAGACATATCGAATGATTAAAAGGGATAAAGAAATTCACTTCAATTAAACATGGAGTTATGATGACAAGGGTTCAGAAACCCTAAAAATCGACCTATATGTCTACTCCAAAGCTCACTAACGATATCCACATGATTTTTCCACACAAAACATGAAATAATAGGGTTTGTATATATAGGGTGTTGATAGAAATAATGCCTAAAAAGGTTATCAATATTTTTTGACCTATGTATGTTTTGATAATCACAAAATGTAAAAACATTAATTGTAAAATAAACACAAACAAGTAATTAGTAGTAAATTTTCATTTCAAAAATTTAATCACTTAAAGGTATGAATAAACATATGCTTAATGCATTTTATGATCAAAGGAATTTTTATTCAACCTCACATTTTTTTATAAAAAATGTCACAAGCATTTTTATATCTTTTACAAAACATTTTTAGATTTAAAAAAAATGTTTTATTCAAATAAATATTTTGAATTCAATTTTTCTACCTAAAAACTGCTAGAAATGTTCCAGAAAACACCTCCTCCAGAAAAAACAAAAAAGGGAGCGTCTGAGGCTGGGCGGCCCCCTTAATTATAAGGGCGGTCCCCTTAATTATTAAGGGGACCAGAACCCTATTTAAGGGGACTGCCGGGACTAATTGTCAGACTAGTTTGCCTATAAATACTGGACTATTCCCCACTGATTTTCTCACCTTTTGCACACACTTTCTTTCTGTTCTAAATCAGTTTATACTCTCCTTTCACTCCTTTGATCATTTAATCATAAAGCTTTATTTTCAAGTGATCCAAGCTTTGTTCCTCAAGTGCAAGAGAAGAATACTTCCTACTATCAAGTGAAGAAGTATTATAGCTTAGAGTGTGTCCTTGCAACCTTGTTGCAATTGTATCATATCTTGTAAATCTCTTGTGTATATTGTAAAGGTGTGTATTGTAGTTGTGTATATTAAGTAGATTGTGGTGATCATTGTAAGTATAGTTAGATAGGGGTGATCTTAGTAAGTAGTGTTAGATTGGTGTGTTCAAGATAGTGTTTAGTTGAAGTGAGGTTGTGAAGAGAAAGGTTGTGAATGAGTTGTGAATTGAAGTGAAGTTGTGAGGTTAATTAAAGTTGTGAAGTGAAGAAAAAGTTGTGTGAAGAAGCGAAGTAGTGAATTGTCGTGAAGTAGTGTGGTTAGTTGTGATAGATTGGTTCTACCTAGGATTAGAACTCAACATTACGCTTAGTGTCAGAAATTGGTGTAAGCTAAGTTGTGTTCGGTTTTCTCCGCCTAACGGGAACTTGTTGACATAGTGAAGAAAACTTTCGAGTTTGGTGCTCGGGGAGTAGAGTAGGGCGAATAGGTGCTTCGTTACCGAACCACTATAAATCCTCGTGTTGTGGTTTGATCTTTCCATCTCTTATCTTTTATCTTGCATATTTATTTTATATCTTGTCATTACTTATTTGATTGGTTAAATTGCTCATATTGTGCACATTGTGAATTCACATAAAGTCGAATCAAAGTTTTTATAAACAAGCAACACTTTGAATTAAAAAGCGATAAACTATTCAACCCCCCTTCTAGTTTTCCACAATTGGTATTAGGAGCCACGTCAAACAAGATTTTTAAAATAAACTGTGTTTTAAAACTTGAATCGATCTATGAATCAGAAAAAATATTCGAAGGGCAGTCTATGACAAAGACCATCACTATATTGATATGATTGATTTATTTATTGGAAAAAATAGATTCAAAACTTATGTGAAATCAAAAGATCTAGATCTTTGGCATGTTATTACCTATGGTGATTTTCCTCCTATTCAAAATAATCCCAAAACTAAAAAGGATGAAATTGTACCATTTGATAAACAAAACGATGATCTTAAAAAGAAACTTGCAAAAAAATGAAGCTAAAATGGTGATTATAATGCTTTACCACTTAAAGAATACGAAAGGATTTTTATGTGTAAAACCGCAAAAGAAATTTAGGATACTTGTATAATGCACTCACCAAGATAATAGTCAAAGTCAAAGATATTACAATAGATCTCCTTGTTCAACATCTAACATTTTTAACGATTTCGGAATGAGGAATCGATAGATAATTCTTCTTTGCTAGATTAAATACTATTATTACTAAGTCCTAAATAGCACTTGATGAAAGTTTTCTAGCAAGAAATATGTTTAGAAATTTTTTCATAGGGCACTTGATCCTAAAAGACGTGCAAAGTTTAATGGCATATTGATAGAATCAAAGGACTAACATCACTATCACTTGATAACACCATTGAGAAACTTGAAAGTTTTATGAAGTAATAATTAAGAAGAAGATACTGAAAATGGTCAAAAGCAAAAAATAACAAAATAGATTCTCTTGCCTTGAAGGCCAAACAGTAATCAAGTAAATGAAGTTAGATTGACTTCCTGAAGTGCAATACGAAGAAGAATGCCAATGGCCTAAAAGAATTCAAGAAGTTTTTCAAAAGACGAGGAAGATTTGCAAGACAACTACGAGACGAAAGAAAGTCATTTCAAAGAAGTAAAAATGACAAAAATGGTAAAAGTGAAAGAAAATGCTTTAGATGTGGAGATCCAAATCATCTCATCGGAGAATGTCTAAAGTCGCCAAGAAGCAATAATCAAAGAGCTTTTATTGGAGGAGCATGGAGTGATAGTGGCGAAGATGAGGAAGAAAAAGGCTAAAAGACAAACTGTCCTTGTACTCAAGCATACCAATGAGATACTTATGAATAAACTTAGAGCCCGACGATGAATTAAGATAGTGGAGTAGCTCGAAACTTATGACTGGTAACCCGAAAATTGTTTCTACATACAAAGCGTACAACGGAGGAAACGTCATTTTCGGAAGCAATTTACGCGGTAACATCATAGGCAAAGGTACGATTTTTCATGACTCCCTAATTATTGAAATGTGAGCACAAGTAGATAATTTAAAATTTAATTTGCTTAGTGTTGGTCAAATATGCAATAATAAATGCAAAGTAGTATTTACCGAACACGATAGCAAAATAATAAAAGATGAAAAGGTCATATGTAGAGGAATTAGAACAAAAGGGCTATATGTGATGAAATTAGGAAATAAACCAGAAGATAAAATATGTCTTGCAACTTTAGACGAAAACTCCACCTTATGGCATAGGAGATTAGGTCACGCAAATATGCAATTAATTCAATCATTGGCTTCTAGGGAATTAGTTAGAAATTTACCTAAGCTTAAATTTGACCGACATTTTTGTGACGCTTGCAAAATTGGAAAGCAAACTCACGCTAGTCACAAAGCCAAAAAATTAGTATCAACAACTAGATGCTTAGAATTATTACACATGGACTTATTTGGCCCATCCGCCGTACAGAGTTATGGAGGAAATCGTTACACCTTAGTAATTGTAGATGACTACTCTCGATATACATGGACTAGATTTTTAGGAAATAAAACCGAAGCTTTCGATGAGTTCAAATACTTAGTAAATATGATTACAAAATAAATAGATGTCCGCATGTCAATTATACCAATATCATTGCGGGGGAATATGATAATGAAGTACAATTACGGAACTATTGTGAGTTTAAAACGGACGTTCTTACATTTCTCTGCTCCTCGTACTCCACAATCAAATGGGGTAGTAGAAAGAAAGAATCGCACTCTACAAGAAATTAGTAAAAAAGAACCATGCTAAATTAACAATCCCATTTCACAAAAACATGGAAGTAATTCGGTCGGATACATCAACCTACATAATAAATAAGAATCTTCATTGATGAACATATTTAGGAAGAAACTCCTACGACGTTATTAAGAGGTTAGAACACCAAACCTTAACAATTTAAAAGTATTTGGAAGTAAAAGCTTCATTCGTAATACTAAAGATTACCATCACCAGTTCGACCTAAAGTCGTATGAAAGGTGTTTCTTAAGATAACTCCTCAAATTAGTAAAGCCTATATAATTCTAACAAACAAACAAGAAAGTCGACAGAATCCTTAAATGTGAAACATTGATAACTCATCCTCCACCTAAAACATCAACCTTTGAGGATGATGATTTAGTAAGAAGAATAATCTATTGAGGTTAGTAAATACGAAGCCTTAGGAAATGATCTCGAAGATAAATCTTTAGAAAATAATGAAATCATAAACATAAAAGAATCAAAGAGTCATCCATTAGAAAATGTTATAGGTAATCTAAATCAAAGAACCCTTAGATCACAAGCCCAAGACAAAAGTAATTTCTTTTGTTTTCTTTCAACCATAGAACCTAAAAATATAAATGAAGCACTAAAAGATGAAAGTTGGGTAATTGCTATGCAAGAAGAATTAAACCAATTCATATCAAATGATGTTTGGGAATTAGTCCCAAATCCTAAGGATATGACCATAATTGGAACTAAATGGGTATTTAGAAATAAGCTTGACGAAAATGGTGTCGTATCTAGGAACAAAGCTAGGCTAGTTGCCCAAGGATATAATCAACAAGAAGGAATTGATTATGATGAAACTTATGCACTCGTACCGAGATTAGAATCCATAAGAATATTGTTAGCTTTTGCATGCGCACTAGACTTTAAATTATTTCAAATGGATGTAAAGAGTGCATTCCTTAATGGTTTTATCAATGAGGAGGTTTACGTGGCACAACCTCCGGGATTCATTGACTTCGCAAAACCTAATCATGTCTATAGACTTAAGAAAGCTCTTTACGGACTCAAACAAGCTCCTAAAGCTTGGTACGATAGATTGAAAGCCTTTCTTATTAAACATGATTACACCATGGGAATGGTAGATAACACACTCTTTACTAAAAAGAAGGACCCCAATCTCATCATTGTCCAAATATATGTCGATGACATTATATTCGGATCAACTTGTCAAGAGATGTGTGATGATTTTGCCAAAATCATGCATGACGAGTTTGAAATGAGTATGATGGGGGAACTAAATTTTTTCTTAGGACTACAAATAAAATAATTAGAAGATGGTATATTCTTTAATCAATCAAAATATATAAAAGAAATGCTTAAGAAATTTGGATTAGAAGACTCTAAGCCAATGAAAACTCCTATATCCACAGAAACGAAACTCACGAAAGACGTAGAAGGTGAGTCCGTAGATAACACCAAATATAGAGGTATGATAGGAAGTTTATTATACGTAACGGCAAGTAGGCCCAATATCATGTTTAGTGTTTACCTTTGTGCACGCTTCCAAGAGGATCCTAAAATCTCTCACCTTGAAGCGGTTAAATCACCTTGACGCGGTTAAACGTATCTTCTGATACGTTAAAGGCACTATGCACTTAGGATTATGGTATCCTAAGGGGTCCGACATAGAAACCATAGTATATGCGGACTCTGATCATGCGGGAGATTATGTAGACCAAAAACACACTAGTAGTGTTTGCACCTTTATGGGATGTTGTTTAAAATCTTGGTTCTCAAAGAAGCAAACCGCTCTTGCTATTTCCACTACCGAAGCCGAATATGTAAGCGCCGGAAAGGCATGTCAACAAGCACTATGGATGAAACAAGCTCTCGTAGACTATGGCATTAGGTTAGATTACATTCCTATAATGTGTGATAACAAAGGGGCTATAGACTTAAGCAAAAATCCCGTACAACACTCTCGTACAAAACAAAGTACTATGTTTATGAGGGGGTGGGGGGATTTTTGGGAAGGAAGGGTATTGGTGTATATGGGGTGTGGGGGGGGAGGGGTGAGGTGGTGGGAGTGTGGGGGAGGGGGGGGGGCTGTGAGGGTGGGGTGGAGGTGTGGTGGGTGGGGGGGGGGGGTGGTGTGAGTGGTTGGGGTTGGGTGGTGGGGGGGGGTGGTTGGGGGGGGGGGGGGGTGGTGTGGGTGGGGGGGGGGGGAAGTGGTTGGGGGGGGAGTATGGTGTGGGGGTGGGAGTTTTTTTGTAGAGGAGGTTGGGGGTTCGGGTGAGGGGGGGATTATGGGTTGGGGGTGTGAGGATTGATTTTATATATTGTAGTTTAGGGAATGGTGGGTTTTGGGATATTTATGATATAAAAATAATTCAAGTAGTGGGAGGGGGGGGTGACTAGTGGCAGGCCAACACAGGTATTCGTTACAGGCGATCAACTAAAATAAAGGGACGGGTCATTACAATTAAAAGGGGAAAATAACATCATGTATGGAGGTACAATTGGGGGGGGGGTCTATGTATATTTGGACTCAATCGGATGAGAGTCCGTAAGGAAGTGGTGGTTTAAAAATTGAAAAACTCGGGTACATAATATGACTATTTTGGATAAATATAGAAGTTTATTGGTAGGTTAAGGGGGGGGGGGTTCTTTGGGTTTCGTGGGGGGTTTTGTGTGTTTTGGTTGGAAATGGTGTAAGCGGGTATTTAAGGAGATCAGGTATTTGGGGTGTATAAGGGATTTTTGAGTGGGAATGTAATGGGGGGGGGGGGTGTTTGAGGTTCTTTTCATGTTGGATTATTGATAGAGGCATATAATTATGATCATAGCAATGGGGTGGATAGATGGTGTTATGAGGAAGTGTTTGGGTGGTATGTCTTGCAGGGGGGTATATAGGCTTTATGAATGATAGATGTGTGGCGGACGAGGGAGGGGTGTACAACGGAAGGTTAGGAGTTTGTTTTCAGCTTTATATGTCGGGTGTTGTCTTCGGATATGTAGTAGGTATGTGGGTATTGTGATTGGATAATATGGATTCGCTTGGGGGGATACACATAAGGCCGACGGTAGTGGTGTTGGAGTGGTTAATCGACATTAAATATATTAGGGGGTGGTAAAAATTGGGGGGGGATTTGAGACGTGGCAGATGTGTTAGTAGTGGATATGTTGGTAAATTGAGGAGGGGAGCGGGGGTACGTCTGGGGTGATTGGATTGGGGAATGTATGTGTAGGTGATGGGGGGTGGTTAATTTTTGTGGGTATGTGAGTGGACAAGAGGGGATGTGAGGGGTGGCGTGTGTTTGTAGGCTAATTATTTTTTGGGGTCTCTAGGTGGTTAACATGGCAACACAACAACCAACGAGCACACATCCTTAGAGTGGACTAAAACAATTACTCGCTGTTCCTCTCTTGTTAGATTATAAATCTAGGTACAATAGCTATAGTGGTAGAACTGCTGACATTACTATAATGAGTGAAAAACTCAAGAGTCAGCGTTATATGACGTTCTAGGCAGCGTAATGCACTTGGCCGATATTGGACGCAGCGCACATCTCCACTAAGCAGCGAACGATCGCCCGTGGGTAGGCGCAAGTTCGACCTCTCAGAGTGATCCTTCGTGTGCGCAAAGTGATACAAAAAGGAAATATGATCAGCATAGAGGAACGCAGGGTGTCATCGAAGATAACTCTTGATGGGGTGCGCGGTGAGTGCGTAGAGCGCTGCGACTGAGAGGAGCCTCTATACTTGCTCATGTTGAGTCCCTTAGATTATCATTCGAGTCTAGGGAGAGGGTCTCAGGCGAGAATATGTGATCTTGGGAGAGCCAGTAACGTTTGAGAGTCACATGTACTACAAGAACTAGAGATACGGTGAGGGGGCACGGCTATCTCTTCTGATATCATGTTCCTTGTGATAAGGTATACTCTCTGAGATACGAGATGTGAAACAGATATGCATGCGTCGGAGGGACGTGAGGTAGGGAACAGAGGAAATCGTGGAGGGGCAAACTGAAACAGTGAATGGGGTGTGGGGGAGGGAGTGGTGGTGATGGGCGGGTGTTTGGGTTGGGGGAGGGCGCGCGGAAGAGGAAAAAACAAATAGAAAGAAAAAAAATTTTGTCAGATGGGATGCCCGCCTGTAATTCGTAAACGAGATGTCGATCCCGCTGGTCAAAATTGAAAGGTAGAGGCTGTGTGGTGACATACAATTTAATGGTGGACGCAGTAAAGGGCCATCTGACAGTAGGTAAAAAGTTTTTGGGTTATTTTCCTCTCGTTTCTGATCAAGATCCTATTTTGCAAACAAATCAAAGATAGGAACTTTTCAAAAGAATATCTATATACAATATTACGTAACCTATGTTAAGGCCGAAAAGTTTAAGATTTTTTTTAAATATATGTATATGTAAGTCCCAATACATCTTGTCAAAATCCTTCTCACGACTAGGAGTACATGTAAAAATCTATTTTCATACATTGTTGATATATGCTAAAAATATTTTTCAAAATCATGCACAATAATCTCGCACTTGGTGTCAAAATATATAATCTAATATATATTTCGACAATCTGATTAAGCAAACATTAAATCAAGGAGCACTTAGATTATTTCTTTTCTGTGGTTTTTCCGTTTCTTAGATCAAATAATCATCACATCCACATTTGTCACAATATAGGCACACACTAGGTCATAAATAAAACACAAGTCCATTTCAATATTTTGCAACATACTTCTCTTGATTAAGAAATCTTAGAGCATTACAACAATAGGTTATTAAAACATTGTTTAATATGGTTTCTATTGAAGACTTTTATTTTACCTTCTTGCATGCTTGTCTACATGTTCTTACTTGCTAAATGCCCTTAGTCTTGATCATGTTTAAAACAAAATTAGGACTTTGCTTGCCTATTTTCTTGCTTGTTAAATATTGTAGTATTAGTTGCCATAAAAATTAGGACTTGCTGCAAAATGGCCACAAAACAGTCCACCTTTTTACCATTTCCTGAAAGAAAACAAAAACCTGGTCATTCTGGACACTTTCAGTGCGCTCCCTTAATTCAAAATGGAACAGGTCCCCTTAAAATTAAAGGGGCCGGCCATATAATTAAGGGGACCGGCCACTTGAAGCACGAATTTTACTATTTCTTCCTGCTTTTTGACCCTCATTCACCTAGACCTAGCTAAAATTTCCCAGAACTCACCAACATTCCTTGGATTGGCTTTCTAACATGTCCAGTACACCCTAAATACACCATTTCCTAGTAATAAATCAACCCCATCCTCAACATAATCACCACAGCTTATCATTTCCTCATCAAACTGTCTTCCCTCTCAACCATTACCCAAAACTTCCGGGTTGCCAAAATATCCGTAAGACCCGTTTGGAGAAAGAAATTGAACTATTGTAACACATAAAATGAGGTTGATGTTAACTTACCAACACCAATGCCCAAACCACAATCTCCTATCAATGAACCATCACAAGCAAACACCTCTATTACTCATTCAAACCATGTTTCACTACAATCTCAATCATTTCCACTTAGTGATTCTTGTAACACTAATGTTGGACAAGCTTTCATTCCATGTCAATCAAACTCAACTCATACAAACCCCATTTCCTCACTTACTTATCACCACATGTTGCTAATATGCTTCATGCTCAATCTTCACCTTCACCTCAAGGTGACAACCACACTCAACCTCTGCTTCCTCCATCTCCAAGTAGAGAAATGCTCATGAATGACATTAATCAACTTCAAGACCTATCAAACCTCCTAGCTATGCATCTCTTACAACGTAACACTTCCTCATCACCTTACTCTCTAAATTTACCTCACACCCTCAACTTGGATCAAGTTGAACAACATGTTGGTTATTGTCCTTGTTGCATATACACCCAAAAACAATTCCTAACCTTGAGTGAAGATATCAATTGGATTTATTTTTTCTCACTAGACCACAATCACCACCTCAAATCCAACGTGACTATCCTCCAACAACCACCTCCGCTCCAAACTCTTCACCAACAACCAACTAAGCATAATACATGCTGACTTTTTCTCGCTTTCAAAATAAATGACCAACCCTCTCTAATTGCAAGCAAGTCCTATGGAATTCTAGGAATATTAGGACCTATTTAGTTTACTTCTATGTATGTTGTATTAATATGCTTCAAGCATATTATTTCTATTTGATGTATACATGATTGTGTTTTATACACAATTTTTATGTTTAATGAATGCTCCTTAGTCTCATATTTTTTATGCACTTTTTTTCTTTTTGGTTAGGTTGAATTTTTCATATCCATAAAAGTTAAGCCTAGTTGATATATATTTGTGATTATTAGTTTACACAAATAACTTGACACTTGTTAAGCATTATCAACATGTTTAAATATTTTTCCTATTTGCTACATGTTAGAGATAGTTGTCTTGTTCTTCTAACTTGTTTTGTAGCAAAGTTATCAATAGCTCGATTCCTTGGTGCCCTCGAACGAGGGGGAGTACACATCAAGGGGGAGCGTTCATCTCGTCGACTTTTCACATATTCATCGACGAAGCCTTTTTGATTCTACAAAAAGGGAGAGAAATAGAAATAAAACTCACTAAATACTTGTTTAAAAACAATTTTACATTTAATGAGTTTAGATTTTGTAATCATCAAAAAAGGGAGATTGTTGATAGAAATAATGCCTAAAAACGTTATTAATATTTTTTGATCTCTCTACGTTTTGATAATCACAAAATGTAAAAACGATTAATGAAAAATTATTTGTAAACAAGTAATTAGTAGTAAATTTTTATTTTGAAAATTTAATCACTTAAAGGTATGAATAAACATATGCTTAATGCATTTTATGATCAAAGGAATTTTTATTCAACCTCACATTTTTTATAAAAATGTCACAAACATTTTTATAACTTTTACAAAACATTTTTGGATTTAAAAGAAATGTTTTATTCAAAATAAATATTTTGAATTCAAATTTTATACCTAAAAACGGCTAGAAATGTTCCAGAAAACACCTCCCCCAGAAAAGACAAAAAAAGGGAGCGTCTGGCCTGGGCGGCCCCCTTAATTATAAGGGCGGTCCCCTTAATAATTAAGGGGACCGACCCCTATTTAAGGGGACCGCCCAAACAAAAAACCAGCTCAGCTGACCTATAAATACTGGACCATTCTTCATTGTTTTTCTCACCTTTTGCACACACTTTCTTTCTGTTCTAAATCAGTTTATACTTTCCTTTCTTTTCTTTGATCATTTAATCATAAAGCTTTGTTTCCAAATGATCCAAGCTTAATTCCTCAAGTACAAGAGAAGAATACTTCTTATCATCTAATCAAGAAGTGTTATAGTATAGTTGATATAGTTGTGTTATATCTTGTAAATCATTTGTGTATATTGTGAAGGTGTGTTTTGTAGTTATGTACAATAAGTATATTGTTGTGATCATTGTAAGTATAGTTAGATCGGGGCGATCTTAGTAAGTTGTGATAGATTGGTGTGATCATAGTAGTGTCTTGGTGAAGTGAAGTTGTGAAGCAAAGTGAAGTTGTGAAGTAGAGAGAAGTCGTGAAGTGAAGCCAAGTTATGTATTGTCGTGAAGTGGTATGTTTAGTTGTGACAGATTGGTTCTAGCTAGGATTAGAACTCAACATTTCGCTTAGTGTCAAAAATTGGTGTAAGCTAAGTTGTGTACGATTTTCTCTGCTTAAAGGGAATTTGTTGACATAGTGAAGATAACTCTCGAGTTTGGTGCTCGGGGAGTGGAGTAGGGCGAAGAGGTGCTTCGTTACAAACCACTCTAAATCCTTGTATTGTGGTTTGATCTTTCTAACTCTTATCTCTTGTCTTTCATATTTACTAGTCATTTACTTACATACTTGCATTGTTCATATTGTGCACATATTGAGATCACACAAAGTCGAATCTAAATTTTATAAACAAGCATAACTTTAATTTAAAAAGCGGTAAACTATTCAACCCCCTTCTAGTTTTCTACAATTGGTATCAGGAGCTACGTCAAACAAGATTTTTAAAATAAACTGTATTTTAAAACTTGAATTGATCTATGAAATTGGAAAAATATTTAGAAGTGCAATTAGATGCAAAGACCACCACTATTTAAAAGTGATGGATTTATTTATTGGAAAATAGATTTGAAACTTATGTGAAATCAAAAGATCTAGATCTTTGGCATGTCATTACCTATGGTGATTTTCCTGCTATTTAATATAATCCTAAAACTAAAAAGGATGAAACTGTATCTTTTGATAAACAAAAAAATGATCTTAAAAATAAACTTGCTAAAAATAATGAAGCTAAAATGGTGATTTATTGTTAGACTTAAGATTTCACAATCACACACTTAATTACTAGAAGTTTAGAGAGAGAATGATATTTTAGAGAAAGAAAGTAACAAAAGAAAATTGGCTACACATTAATGAAAGTAAAAATGAGCAACACCCTCTCCACACTTAGAGAGGGATTTATATAGTTGTGTACATGGGCTAGCCTTGGGTTTAAGTAGGCTTCTAAGGCTAGGCTTGATCTCAAATGGGCTTAAAGCCCGTAACTAGGCCCAATTAGCAGTCTAAAATTCCCCTGGGCAGGCTATTTACAGCTAGACAAATACACGGTTCGGGAGTCTTTAATAACCATCACTTTTTTTCAACTAATTATTGGGTTTATAACAATCTCCACCTAAGGGGTGGTGATTGCATAAGGGCTTCACTTCTGTGTCGTTCTGTTTAGTCTTGGAATCCTTGTTGTCTTGGGAATTCTTTCGCCTTTTGCATATTTGCTGATCATGGAATTGTTTGACTTTAACTTGATATTTTTGTTAAGATACTGTTTATCCTGGTGCTTTGGGCCTTGAATTTGTTCCTGCACGTTGATATCTTTTTAAATGTCTATTTATCCCTTGAATCTTTATTCCGCATGTGATCTTTGATTTGTTGTCTCCACCCTCATGCTCATTGTCTTAACAACTTGCTAACAATCTCCCACAACATTTTCTTTGACATGATTACTAAAACTACATGAGTAATCTTGTCGATGATGATCTTTTGAGGATAAATAAAACTGCGTATACCATCAGAGAGTTTGTGAGAAGACTTAGAAGCATGTGTACTTGAGCTTTCATCTATGAATTCATCTTATGGATCATGAGCTGAGGTCTTTGAATCTTGACTTGCTGGACAGGTTGAAAACGCCGTCGCTTATACCTGAAATTTAATGTTAGTGATAAACAACATGTATGGACGAATATGGCTTTTTCATTCGTCTTAAGTTTGGTTACATTAACCTCCGGTTTCGTAAGGACCGTAAGTTTAGAGAGAGAATGATATTATAGAGAAAGAAAGTAACAAAAGAAAATTGGCTACACATTAATGAAAGTAAAAATGAGCAACACCCTCTCCACACTTAGAGAGGGATTTATATAGTTGTGTACATGGGCTAGCCTTGGGTTTAAGTGGGCTTCCAAGGCTAGGCTTGATCTCAAATGGGCTTAAAGCCCGTAACTAGGCCCAATTAGCATTCTAAAATTCCCAGGAGCATACACTAGACAAATACAAGGTTCGGGAGTCTTAATAACCATCACTTCACATAATATTGGGTCTAACAATCTCCCCCTAAGGGGTGGTGATTGCATAAGGCTTCACTTCTTGTTTTGTTCTTTAGTCTTGGAACCTTGTTGTCTTAGGAATTCTTTCGTAGTTCCTTTTGCATGCTTGTGATCATGGATCTTAATCTTTAACTTGATATGCTTTGACAAAATACTGATATCGTGGTCTCTGGCCTTGATTTGTCTTGACAGTTGATATCTTTAAATCTTTATCCTTGAATCTTTATGCCGCATTGCGATCTTGTGTCTTTACCCTCATGCTCATTTTCTTGAAAACTTGCTAACAATCTCCCTTAACATGTTCTTTGGCATGATTACTAGAACTACATAAGTAATCTTGTTGATGATGATCTTTTGAGGAAATGCTTATACATCAGAGATTGTAGAAGACTTAGAAGCATGTACTTGAGCTTTCATCATGAATTCATCTCTATGGATCATGAGCATGAGGTCTTGAATCTTGACTCAGCTGGAACGAGGTTGCAACGTCGTCACTTATACCTGAAAATTAATGTTAGTGATAAACAACAGGTATGGATGAATATGGCTTTGTCATTCGTCTTAAGTTTGGTTACATTAACCTCCGGTTCCGTAAGGACCATTTTATAGTATGACTACTGAACCTGTGATCAAGTAGATTCAATTTAAAAGAGTCTCCTTGACAGGGTTTCCAGCTCAAAGTGTTAGATCCTCTAACGCGATTGCATTAGATTCACTGTACTTGCTTGTTCTTATTACCGGAGCGTCTCAAAGCAGACAACATGGTAAGAGTGAATCAGTTAGTTACTTTTTGACTGATTGAGTTGTCAATTCATATACTGGACCATTACCGATATCCAGTTGACACAAGCTTGATTCATATAGAATCTCGCAAACCACCTACCAAGA
>BQNB010015021.1:42815-74012 GCA_026074375.1 Tanacetum coccineum
GCTTGATTCCTCGGTCCATTATTTCTACCGGTTCTTTGATAAAATGTAGTTTATCGTCCACTTGAATCTCATCCAATGGAATAACAAGCGATTCATTTAACAAACATTTCTTGAGATTAGAAATATGAAATGTGATGTGCACACTGCTCAACTCTTGCGGGAGTTCAAGTTTGTAGGCTATAGGTCCAACCTTAGCTGTGATCTTAAAAGTTCCAATGTACCTTGGATTTAACTTCCCTCGTTTTCCAAGACGAATAACACCTTTCCATGATGAAACCTTTAGCATGACCTTGTCCCCAACATGAAATTCTAGGGGCTTACATTTTTTTTATCGACGTAACTTTTTTGTCGATCACAAGTAGCTTGCATTCTGCTTTGAATTTTTACGATCTTTTTAGTGGTTTCATGTATGATGTGGAAACCTAAAACACGTAATAGGTTCTTTGATCGTTTAAGCTCAGGTTGTTTGGACCTTTATCTAGGATAATATCAATGTTCATAAGTTATAAAAACAAAGCGGAATAAGAACAAAGATATTCAACAAGGTTTTACCAAACATTCCAGCCCCAATATTATTTGATCAAGATAATACGGTTACATCAACAAACTGTAACAGGAATCATAAGATTCTTGAGGCTACACCACTTATGCTAGCATCTACTTCTTGTTGTACAACTACAAAACTAACTCTAAACCCTAGGCACCTTTATTAGGGATGATGACTAGACACACACACACCTTTTAGTGTTTACATCTTTTTCTATGCTCACTCTAAACAATGTCTATGGATCTCTTTATATAGAGAGTCCATAAGACTTACAAGGAAACTAATTAAAACATTCATAAAGGAATTCTAATTGTATTATGAAACTTTCTTCTTTCCTAATAACTATCTTTGACTCATTAAAGCACATTGACCAAGAATTCCTCATCTTTGACTCATTAAAGCAAGTTGACCAAGAATTCCTCATCGACTCATTAAAACAAGTTGATCAAGAATTCTTTATCTTTAACTCCTTTCCTTTATATCATATATTGTTTCCTTTTGTATCATCAAATCAATAATTCCCAACAATCTTCCCCTATTTGATGATGACAATAACAAACAATAAATTCTTCCCCTTAACTTTAGATCTTCCCTTAAGGCTGGATGGAGTGGTGGTGGTAAACCCACCTGACACGTCAGCGCCACATCAGCTTTCTCTCTCTAAATAAAACTCACCTTACAACTCACCTTTCAACCGTAATAAAAACTCACCTTACTCACCCTTTTTTAATTCAATAAATACTTTTATTCATAAACAAAAAAAATAAATATTTACGTAAACATAAACGTACGAAATTAATAAAAACGTTAACTAAATTAAAAACTTTTATTCATAAATTAAAAGCTTAAACACGTAGTCTTGGTGGCTAAATGGAAACGAGGAAGGTTGGGACGAGTACTCATGAAAAGCGTTTGGTTGTGAACCGTAACCGTGAAACCCGTATTGTTCCGGTGCTGGTGCCGGCGCCGGGTTTCGGTATGGTTGGTTTGGGTAAGGTTGGTTGTAGTATGATTGTGGTCGTAATAAGTTCGTGTTCGGTGATGGGTTTCGGAGCGTAAACGTGTCATCGGGTGTCTGTGGATTGCTTCGGTTGGGGTTTCTTGGTTGACGTTTGTTGGGTCGGGGAGTGTTTTGTTGAGATATTTTTTTGAAAGTAAAATAGAGTGTGAAATGTGCTTCGAGAGATTGTATATAAATTGTAAGAATTGTGTTTTAAAATGGGTGAAGTAGTGGGTATTTATAGATAAAAAGTGTTTTTTTTTATAAATAACGGTATAAAAATAAAGGGGGGCCCACATTTTTAAAACTCACATTCGGTGAGTAACTCACCTTAAGAGCAAAAAAACCACCCGAAACTCACCACAAAATTGGCTACTCACCTAGGTGAGTTTTGAACCGGCGTGGTAGTCGCGCGTGACTTCCAAACTCACCTAGGCGAGTTTCAAACCACTCCGTCCAGCCTAAAGTTAAGATTTCCTTGCCATGTCGTGCCACTACACATAATAAGTTGCAAATAATATCATCTTTGTAACATCTTCCTCTTTTTATCATAAACCAATAGGGGACTGTGAAGATATGCAACTTTGATCTTTACAACCACAAACCATATATCACACTTCTAATCCAAGCTTTCCAATGTCTCAAATTACCCTCCATGACGCACCTTAAGAAAAATGAACTTGAGCAGTAAAAACTTACACTAGCAGTAGTAACAAAGGCTAGCAGTAGTAAAAACCTTCATCTTGATGTAGCATATAAATGGTTAAACATTTTAACATTAACATACTATATTAAGATATTTTGAAAAGAGTTTTACTCATGGGTTCCATTAAAGTGGTCATTACAAGTCATTAAATCAATACAAAAATATGCTCATTTCTATAGTTTATAAAACAAGCTTCTTAACAAGTTTCACTTATACGCAAGTATACTAAGAAGATATAAATCATATATGAGATGTATATAATGTATGAAATAGTGAAAATAATATTACTTACAAAGATGGATGAAAATGGATGCTAAATGATGCAAGAACAACCCCAAATACTTATCAACCACCAAACCTTCTTGTGAATACTTATAATAATTTTGAAAACCCTTGTTTGTGCCCTTGATGCTGCCGAAACCCAAAGAGAGAAAGAAGAGAGAGTTTTGTGTATTTGTTTGTAAGAAATGAATAAGAAATGAACTAGTTGGTGACTTTCTATATATAGTGGAAGAGTATACTTCTTATTGTCCAAGTAGCAACTCAAGAACTAGTGGTTACTAAGAAGGGGGGACAATAGAAGGAAAAGAAGAATAGAAGCTTATTACATGGTTAAAGGAAGGTAAAGATGTAATGGTTGGATAATAGGGTGAAAAGATGTAAGCAAATGGGTAATGGCATGTAAAGTTGTAAGGTTAGTGGGAATAAGCCAAAATTAGTTTCTAGAAGGATATGGGGAGGAGGGCGATGACAAGCATTAGAGAGAAAAGAAAACATATAATTTTTGAATATTTGCAAGTATATAAGTGTAAAGGTGGTAAAATATAGTGCATGCATGCATAGGTATTTAAATAAACTAGTTTACGTAAAAATAATGAAATGAAATGCATGTGACTTATGAAATGTATCCGAAAGTATAATAAAATACTTAACATGAGTAGACTAAGCATAGTCTAGAGTTGTTGTGCGTCCAAAGATGTTTTTCACATTTTGCGGGATCAGTTCTCAGTTTTAGGTTAAATCATGCACATATACGTCCAAAGTGAAATGTTTCAAGTTTAAGGTTAAATATTAACCTGGAAAATTGTTAGTTTTCATAGTCTCCCCTTGTTAAAAGAATTTCGTCCTGAAATTCAGTTTGTGTCATCCGGTGATGAAGTTTCTGAGAAAAGATGAAGGTATTTGCGGCGAAATTGCTCTTCGCATTCCCATGTGAATTCAAGACCACGTCTTGAATTCCATCAAACTTTGATGATCGGTATACGGATTTTCTTCAGTTGCTTGATTCCTCGGTCCATTATTTCTACCGGTTCTTTGATAAAATGTAGTTTATCGTCCACTTGAATCTCATCCAATGGAATGACAAGCGATTCATTTGACAAACATTTATTGAGATTAGTAATATGAAATGTGATGTGCACACTGCTCAACTCTTGCGGGAGTTCAAGTCTGTAGGCTATAGGTCCAACCTTAGCTGTGATCTTAAAAGTTCCAATGTACCTTGGATTTAACTTCCCTCGTTTTCCAAGACAAATAACACCATTCCATGATGGAACCTTTAGCATGACCTTCTCCCCAACATGAAATTCTAGGGGCTTACGTATTTTATCGGCGTAACTTTTTTGTCGATCACAAGTAGCTTGCATTCTGCTTTGAATTTTTACTATCTTTTTAGTGGTTTCATGTATGATGTGGAAACCTAAAACACGTAATAGGTTCTTTGATCGTTTAAGCTCAGGTTGTTTGGACCTTTATCTAGGATAATATCAATGTTCATAAGTTATAAAAACAAAGCGGAATAAGAACAACGATATTCAACAAGGTTTTACTAAATATTCCAGCCCCAATATTATTTGATCAAGATAATACGGTTACATCAACAAACTGTAATAGGAATCATAGGATTCTTGAGGCTACACCACTTATGCCAGCATCTACTTCTTGTTGTACAACTACAAAACTAACTCTAAACCCTAGGCACCTTTATTAGGGATGATGCCTAGACACACACACCTTTTAGTGTTTACATCTTTCTCTTGTGCACCCTCTAAACAATGTCTATGGGTCTCTTTATATAGAGAGTCCATAAGACTTACAAGGAAACTAATTAAAACATTCATAAAGGAATTCTAATTGTATTATGAAACTTTCTTCTTTCCTAATAACTATCTTTAACTCATTAAAGCACGTTGACCAAGAATTCCTCATCTTTGACTCATTAAAGCAAGTTGACCAAGAATTCTTCATCTTTGACTCATTAAAGCACGTTGACCAAGAATTCTTCATCTTTGTCTTGTTTCCTTTATATCATATATTGTTTCTTTTTGTATCATCAAATTAATAATTCCCAACAATCTTCCCCTATTTGATGATGACAAAACAAACAATAAATTCTTCCCCTTAACTTCAGATCTTCCCTTAAAGTTAAGATTTCCTTGCCATGTCGTGCCACCACACATAATAAGTTGCAAATAATATCATCTTTGTAACATCTTCCCCTTTTTGTCATAAACCAATAGGGGACTGTGAAGATATGCAACTTTGATCTTTACAACCACAAACCATATATCACACTTCTAATTCAAGCTTTCCAATGTCTCAAATTACCCTCCATGACGCACCTTAAGAAAAATGAACTTGAACAGTAGAAACTTACACTAGCAGTAGTAACAAAGGATAGTAGTAGTAAAAACCTTCATCTTGATGTAGCATATAAATGATTAAACATTTTAACATTAAGCTTCCCCTGAAACCATATGTTAACCATTTCTTGAATCTTCAATTCTGTAGGCTCTATGTAATGATTACTGATGAAGAAAAATTAAGTATAACAAATTTGATGTAGAAGTAGAATATCCCAAATTTGTATCTTATGTCTTGCACTATAATATGATAAGAACTCATAATCTTCTTCTTCGTTTTATGAGTAGACCTCGATCTCTTGATAAATCCGCATGCCTATACATGAGTCACTGAGCCAAGTGATAGTAAATACCTGTGAGTACTACAATGTATCTCCTTACATCAGGTAAAAACTAGTTTTATCAAGTCTTCATCATAAACCGTATATAACCAAACAAGTTATCTCCAAGACCAAAAGATATAATAAGAACACGCATCTGAAAAATCCACTTCATCTTCAAATAAGTGATAAACAATCTTCTTCGTAATCAATTAATCCAATAAATACGAGCCTTTAATTCAGTTAAGAACCAAAAACCAAAAATCTTATGTGTGTGTTATCCGATATCTGTCAAAGCTAGCAGTACTAACTTCTTTTATCGGACAAGGCTAGCAGTTGTAATTGCTTCTAGCAGTACTAACTTCCTTTAACCCAAACAGTATTAACATAGGAAGCAGTATTAACTTTATTGAACCCGAGCAGTATTAACTGCTTAAATTCAATAGCAGTATTAATATCATGAAGCAGTGTTAACTTTTTAATCCCAAGCAGTAGTAACTAACTGCTTTTATATAGCTTTTCACTAACAAACAAGCAGCACAAAATCTCTTCCATATTTTCTTTGGACCCACTACTGTTGACTTTGCATTCTTCACCATATAATCGAAGATACAACCAGTACACGATTTCTTTTACTTTTCTTCTTAGCACTTTATACATTCATGATCCAATGCAAACTCTAACATTAAAACAGTCGGTCACAACAAACCGTTGGCAACAAAATCGAGTCCTTTTTATTCTTTTTCTTCTATTTATAAAACCTTGTAGATCCTAGATCGATAGCTAAGAGGCTCTGATACCAATTGTGGAGATCGTTTAACCCATCTAGGATATGTTTTACAGATAACTTATATACGCAGCAGAATAATAAAGAACAATAAGTTATCAAACAAGGTTTTACCAAACATTCCAGCCCTAATATTATTTTATCAAGATAATACGGTTACATCAACAAACTGTAACAGGAATCATAAGATTCTTGAGGCTACACCACTTATGCTAGCATTACTTCTTGTTGTACAAACTACAAAACAAACGCTAAACCCTAGGCACCTTATTAGGTTGATTGCCTAGTCACACACACACATAACTCTTTTAGTGGTTTACATTTTTTTCTCTTGTGCACCTTCCTTAAACAATAGTCTATGGATCTCTTTATATAGAGTGTCCGATAAGACTTACAGGAAACTAATTAAAACATTCCATAAAGGAATTCTAATTGTATTAGTAAACTTTCTTCTTTCCATAATAACTATCTTTCATTATTAAAGCAAGCTGACCAAGATAATTCCTCATCTTTGGACTATTTAAAGCAATAGTAAGGATGACCAAGAATTCCTCATCTTTGACTCATTCTAAAGCACTGTTGGGACCGCAAGAATTTCTTATTCTTTGTTGTTTCCTATTATGTATATATATTGTTTCCGTTTTATATCTTTAACGATGCAATAATTCCCAACAGAGATTGATCAAGGTTATTAAGGGTTTGCGAATTAGAAATCGATGGCTCAAGATCTTTGACATCGACTTGATACCTTTTGGGAATGGGAGTTTTGATGTGATTATAGGTATGGACTGGTTGTCCAATTATAAGGCTAAAATAATTTGCCATGAGAAGGTGGTTGTTGGATTACCACTACCCGGTATGTGCTACAGGTGTTGAGTAGTAGGAGAGAGACACGAAAGGAGGAAAGCGTATTTTTGATGGGTGTTAAGAGAAACAAGAAGAAGATTGTTGTTCGTTATAGATTTATCAACCGAGGTTATTCCCGGATGGATCTATCTGTGCATCTACCGCTATTCGGGGAAAATTGAGTTTAATCACTGAAGCAACGCCGGTAGCCAATCTCCTTATTTGTTTGACCACCTTCTGAATTGGAGGAGTGTGTTCGGGAACACTCATAGGATCTCCAAAGGACAAAAGGTTTCATTTCTACCAAAGTCCATCGCCTCCTTGGGGTGCGCCCGGTGTTGTTCGTTAAGGAAAGGATGGTTACATTATATGGATGTGCATTAATATAGAGAATTTAACAAGTTTGACAGTTAAAAATCATTATCTACTTCTAGTATTGGAGGAGTCTAAATGTGATCAACTGCAAGCGGTCGCAGTGTTTATCGAAGATAGATCTTAGGTATGGATACCATCAACTGAGAGTGCACGAGGATGACATTCTAAAGACTGCGTTTAGAACTCGTGTGTGTGTGTGTGTCAGCTGCATGTAATGCCCTTTGGTCTGACTTATCGCACCTAGCAGCTATTCATGGATTTGGATGCAATAGAGTTTATAGGCTTATCTTTGATAAGTCTTGTGATATCGTTTATAGTCGATAACTCTTAATCTACTCCAAGACTCAAGCGGAGCATGTAGAATTATTTAAGGTTAGTCGACTGGGGACATGCTCAAAAAAAGGAGAAAACTGTATGTCTATGTTTTTCTAAGTGTGAAATTCTGGGCATGAGAACAAAGTGGCGCAGGTTCCCTTTAGGCTTGTGATAAAATGAGTAATGGGATTTCATGTAGACCATAGTTTAGATTCGAAGCTGTTAAGATTGGAATGCACCCTCAGAAACTCCGCTGAGGTTTCGTCATTCTTAGGTTTGGCTGTGATGATTACCGAGGTTCATTGTGAGAACTTTTCTCTTAGATTAGCTAAGTCTATTACTATCGTGACTCAAGAAGTGTAGCTTTCATTTGGGTGTGAGGAAACAGGATATTGGCATTTCAGAAACTTTCAAAGGATTAAGTTATGTAATGCGCCTGTTCTTGGTTCTCCCCGATGGGGGGACCAGACTCGTCCATTTGATCGGTATATTGTGATGCACCGCGGATAGGACTAAGCGGTTGTCTTTTGTTGTTAATGCAAAAAGAGGTAAAGTCGATAGCACTTGCGTTCTAGGCTAGTTGAAAAACTCAGGAGAAGTATTACACGTACATATGATTTGGTGTTGGGTGCGGTCTCGTGTTTTGCAATTAGAATATGGATGATCATTATCTGTATGGTGGACAAAGGTGTCACTCTATACGGTATCACTTAAGTTCGTCTTCAGCATACCTTTTGAGTCAAAATGAGTTGAATTAGGCTGGGACAGCGTCATTGGTTAGAGTTGTTTACGTGATTATGACTGTAGAAAGTTCGCTTTCGCATCTGGTAAGGAGAATGGTGGTGGCTAATGGCCCTGATGTAGGAAAGGAAAGAGTAAAATTCCTAAGAGATTTCGAGCTTACTGAATTTGGACCTTTCAGTCGAAAATCAAGGATAGATACTGACGTTCAGAAGGTAGGATGTGGAATGAGTAGGTTAGGGATTAGGATTGCCTAGCTAGAGGTTTTTGGATGAGATGATCGAACAAGGAGAATTGATGGAATTCTTTGTACTACCTGGATTGAATATAGGTACATTTGAAGGGTGAGGTGAGAACCTAAATGAGATATGAAGCCGCATAAGTAAAGTACTCGCAGTACACCCAGAAGATAGTTAGATGTTTCTTGATTTGAGAGATAGTATGGTGGCTGGAATGAGAAAAGGTTATAGATGTGTATATGTTAGTAGTCGTTTGGACTTGTTTGAAGGTTAAGGTGAGATCAAAGGCCATCTTGGCCTCTGCTCCAGCAATAACCTAAGATTCCCGTATGATATTAGGAATAGGGATTAGCTTTTGATTTTGTGAACTAAGTTGCCCAGGATACTAGTATAGTGGGCACATGACATAATTTGGTCATTGTGGGACCGATTGACTATGTCCTGCTTATTTTACTATGCCCGTAAGGAGTATAAGATGGTATAAGGTTGTCTACGATTGTATTTAAATGAGAGTAGTTGTAGACATGTGTTGACTGATATCTCGATCAATATTCGGATTGTGATAGTCGTTTTACATTCAAGGTTTTGGCTCATTAGTCATGCAAGGGCATCTAGGGACTCGTTTAGAACATGAGGTATGACTTATCACCCTCAGGACAGTCATGGTGTCAGAGTGAGCGTACCTATACAGACTCTTTAGAAGACATGCTTTAGAGCGGGGGTGCGTCCCTAGGAATTCAGGGGAAGTTGGGATGTTCATCTTCGTTACGTTGAGTTGTCTCATCATAACAATAGTGATCACTGTGTCTTCGTGTGGAGTGTGTGGATGCGTCTTGTTGATGGCATTGTCCGGTAGAAGTATAGGTTCGCCAATTATTGTGGGCTGTGGTAGGAGAAGTCAGTTGGATTAGGCCTGAGTTAGTGCTAAGAGAGACTGCTGAGACGATCTCGCAGATTATGGTATTAGACTTTAAGGGCTGCGCCCATGTCGATCTGTCGAAAGTTTTGTGATAAGTAGGAGGGAAAAGCCTATAGGTTTAGTGTGTTAGGTGACTATGGTCTTGCTCAATGGTTGTCGCTCTTGGAAAAGGGAGTGGTACGCTTGGGAAGAAAGGGAAGTTAGCACCTAGGCATGTTGGACCATTGGAGATTGTTGGGATAGTCAGCATGTGGGGCCTAGCTGTTTGGATATGATTAAGGAGTGTAAACGGATGGTTCATGACACGTTCCATCGCGTGTCGAACTTTAAGAATGTGTTTGGTGATCTTAAAACTCACTACAAAGTGTCTTTGGATGAGGATTCGAGTTGATGCTAAGGTTGAAATTTGTGGATGAGCCTGTGGATAATTTGAAAGAGAGTTTCAGAAGTTAAAGGTGCGTAAGATTACATCATCAAGGTTCTGGTGGACCATTCGAAACGTAGTCGTCCTAATTCACGTATGGCACGTGTAAGATCAGCATGAAATTGAAGTTTCCCGCATTTGTTTAGTGATGTACTAGTAGTTGTAATTTTGGGGGACGAAATTATTTTAAGGTGTAGTACTCAAACCCTTTGCCCTTTTTGTGTTTTAAATATTTCATTTATAGTCCTTTGACTATTTGACTTTTGTCAGTTTATTCAGATTTTGTACCGTGTTGACAGTGATGATTTTTATGAGAAATGTAAAGAATTGAGGTTTATTGTGATTAATAATCCCTTTTGGAAGGTATTATTGTGTTAATTGTATTCCGGATGGTTTGATCCATAAATTCATGAGAAATGCCGAAAAACGGTCTGAGACAAAGTCAAAAGATAATGACAAAGGCTAAAGATCAAAGATCATAAAGCATCAAGGAACAAACATACAACAAGATAAAGACCAAGATAAAGACAAGAGCTTAACGACAAATTCTTCTCATCATCCAATCTTAATTTCTTGTTCATTATAATTCTTCTCGTTTCTCTCTCTACAAATTCTTCTCATCATCCAATCTTAATTTCTTGTTCATTATAATGAAGTGAAGTGATTCTTGGATTTCGACAGTATTTAAGTGATCCCGACACGAAAAGAAAGGCCTGAGACCCCATAGGATACCATGGCCGGTCAAAAGAAGACTAGGGAGACAAGGTGGCTTAATTTTAGCTAACCTTGTCCAAATTATACATAAGATGTTTTCCTTATCCTCATTTTTACACATAGTTTATTTTCAAAATCAAAAAAATATCCTCTCTTTTCTCTCTTGTGTTCGTATTCACCTACAACACACATACTCTCATAATTTTTGTAGTTTGATCAAGAAAACATGAAGACATAAATACTTGGGGTTGATTCTAGTGTTTGGTTATTCATTTAAACAACGTTTGGGTTGTCCGGTTCGTGTTGAAATCTACAAATTTAAAGATTTTCTTGGAAGTTTTCAAATTTAAATTTCGTTTGTCCGTTTGGGTTTATTTTGATGCATAGATGTTAGTTGTACAAGTTGATCATTGTGAAAATCGATTTTTGAAAGCGAAATGAATAAAAAAGGGTGGTGTTTGGTTCATGAATAGTAAAAAGGAAAAAGAGGGTTTTTGTATTTTTGATGTTGTGGTCGTGATGGTTGAATAATATATGATACTAGAATGCTTATTTTTTATTGTAGCTTGTATGGCTTATTCGGGCTTATTTTTAAGCTATTTTTAGCTTATTTAGGCTTATATGCCATGTGTAGATTCCCAAAATCACTAGGAAAATGTTTTTGATTATTTTTGTGTTATGGCGTATGTTGTGGACTATTTTTTAGGCTTATGGTAGTAACCAAAAGCGATACGTAGCTTAATAACTTATCTTAAAGCTTAATATACGTATTTTGGAGTTTATGGACTCATAGCCCAATAAGTCTATTTGAGTCGCGGCTTAATGGGAGGGCTTATTGTGGTCTAGATTATTTTTACATATAAGTATATACTTATATATGTAAATGGACCTTGGTTTTGGACTTAAATAGTATTTTGGACTTATATATGTCCTAATGGACCCTTGTCGATATGTAGTAGTTATGAGAATTTTGATGGACTTTTGAAAGTGGAAATGTATTTACGAAGTGATATTGAATGATATTTTAGGAAAAACATGTTGGTAAGCGTTAACGATTGAGATTTTGGAATTTTGTCGAAAAGTGTCGAATTTGTGAAAAATGTTGAAAATAAGGTTTGAAACCTTGGAAAACGTTGTATAAACGTACGAGTCATGTCGAAATTTCGTAAAAAGTTTATACTTAGAAAATTTCTTAAAAACATGATTTTTGATTTTAAATAATAAAATAATATTTAATTATTTTATTTTATTTATTTAATAAATTCACTAAAAGACGAAAAATATAATTTTTCTCGAAACTTCTCTAAAGTGTTTATTATGAGTAAACGTTTCATTTTCAACCGTATAATGATTATTTTGAAGTGACTAAGGTGTACCGAATGGACTTGTCGAGATATATTTATAATTAATAATTATAAATATTTATTATATTACTTATCTATTTACGCTAAATAGTATAAGTATGTATTATCGAGGAATGAGATTGATATGATTGTGGAGTTAAGTCGTCAACCATCACACCACTAAATTGTTTTGGGTAATTGTACAACGCGTCTAAACTCTATGCATCAAACGTGAAGATTGTTTTGGAATTGGATGATTAAATTGGGACATTAACTGGACTAGGTCGTGTGCGGGCGTCGTTGCATTTGCTTGTGTGATTGAGATTTGGTTGCTAAAGACTTGCTTGAGGTGAGTTCTCGTAGCCCCACTTTTTACTGGTTTTTCCGTTGGGGGAAAATGATACTCAAATGTGTTTTGAAATGTTTTGAATTGATCTGTGCGAAATGTGGTTTTGTTTTTGGGACAAGTTATGTGCTTATGACTGCTATGTGAATATTATGTGATGCATGATTGTTTGGATCGGATGGGTACGCCTACCCAGTGTTTGTGAGATTATTGGATCGGATGGGTACGCCTACCCAGTATTTGTGTGATTATTGGAGCGGATGGGTACGCCTACCCAGGTTTGTGTGTGGTCCTGCCCTAATTTTAGTGCTCCAGCTGGTAGGCCCTTTAGGTGCGTAAGTGACATATGGTTATTGATTAGCGGTGATGCTAAGGTTGTTTGCATATATTCACTGTCATATAGCACTATTGTCCACTGTTGAAATATTGGCACAACTTTTGGGTTTAAGGTCAAACCTACGAGCTCACCAACATTATTGTTGAAGTTTTCGAGTATCATTTTCAGGTGAAGCGAAAGAAGAGTAGTTTAATGATTGGTAGCAGACTTAGAAGTATCCCGTGTGGAATTTCATTTGAAGTCTTGCAAACTTGTTGTTTGATTATAGTATTTGGATGTTTTAGATTAAGTTTGGATTATGGTCCCCTGTGCGGGCTTATGAATAATTGTAAGAGATTTTGGATTTTAGTTACGATTTAGGACATCACTTGAGTTTGTTTAAGGTTGATGATCTTTATAGCACTGGAAGTTTATGCAATGTGGTTTTCTCTATTTTGTATCTTGTGTTATGATTGATCATTATGCTGCATTCTCGAGTTTCTGCCATTGTCAGGGTGTGACACCGACAGATTTCTTATGTTTTTGTCCGATTATTTACGTTTTCGTCCGTTTTTTACTTTTTCGTTCGATTGTTCACGTTTTCCTACATTTTTTTATGTTTTTGTACTTTTTTTACATTTTTGTACAAAAACGTAAAAAACGGACGACAACGTAAGAAATCAGACGAAAACGTAAGAAAGCAGATGACAACGTACGAAAACGTAAGAAAATGACGTAAATGTAAGAAAATGGACATTGATATGTGTTTTATCACATATCATTTTTCCATATTAAAACAAGCTTAAATGACCAAAAATGCACGAAAAATGCATTGTATATGTATGTATTGTGAATTGTGATGTGCATGTATCAGATATTCAAAAAAAGGACAAAAACAAAGCTAAAACGGACAAAACCGATCACGGGATTGGAAGAGCGTAAGAAAAACGAAGCCGAAGGGGTATTCATTTTTAATAGGCCAACCCGTAACCCATTTAATAGGCCGGGTCAGCCCATTGGAATTTGAATGATATTAAGTCCAAAAACCATTAGCTATGTATAAGTCTGTAATCCATATTAATTAATCCATCCAACATTCCATTCTGGCCTAAGAAAATACCAAGTCCAATCCACAAACCAGGTCAAGTCAAATGATAACAAAAACATGGTCAAAACTTACGTTACATTACATCTTTTCCCCTTTTCCCTCCTATTTTCACCTCCATGGATAACTCAGGTTAAAAATCCCCTCTACCACACGCCCTCCTCTTCTAGAAGGCTTATCTGACACGTCTGACACCACTTATGACACCCTGACGATCCTGAGAAATTTCATTGGATGATTAAACGTGGAGGTTGATCTATGGGCTCAAAACGAATGATTGGAGTTTGTTATAATTCAAGGGCGTGGATTGAAGCTTCAGGACGCTCCCCTCCTTTTAGAACCTTCTCTCAATCATTATAAATAGAGGGGCATTCACCTCAAGTCGGAGACATCCTCAGCTTAAGTAGTTTTAGTAGCTTTTAGGTAGTCGTTTTAGCTTAAATTTAGTTTATTGTAATTTTCTTTATTGTATTTCTCTTTAAAAAGCATTGTAACCTCTTTATTATTAATAAAATTCAGTTTATTTTTAAATTGTGTTGAATTTATATGTTTTACTCTTATGCAATTTTACTAAAATGAGTTTGGATTTCACCTAATAATCAATAATCTCTTAAATACCTTTATAAGCTAATTCTTATTCAGTTAAGCTCTCTAATAGCTTAACTAAATATGCTTTGTTCACCTCAAAATTACCTTATGCTTAAATTGGATGATAAGCCAGAAATGGATGGGCTTATGGACTTTACCAGCTTGTTTTCAACAAGCTGGGGCTTGTAGATAAGCTCTTAAGAGCAACATAAGTCCTTGTTTTAAGCAAAGGAAAAGGTACTCTCTCTTTTACTCTTTTAAGCTTATTTGCTTATTCAGCTTACTAATCTGCTTATTTAGTGCTTATTGTTGCTTATTTGTGCTTAATCTGTCTTAATATAACTTAATATGTCTAGTTTTTAGCTTAAAATAGTTTAGTTTAATATTTAATTGAACCTATCTTTTTATAGTCATTTCAGCTTATTAGTTTAGCTTATTAAAGAGTGCTTATTTTTCCAAAATCTTTGCTTATTTTTCATTAATATGCTTAGTTCATCATCCGTTTTAAAAAATCAGTGGTTAATTAGATATGTTTTAGCTTTTAAATGGTTTTTAAAGTTTTAAAGAGGTGTTTGGGATAAGATTTTAAGCTTAGTCAAATAAGGTGTAATTTGTCTTTGGTTCTCAACTAAGCTTCCATAAGCTCTAAATTAGTCTTAGAGTTAGTTTTAATAAGTTTAAAATTAGTTTTGTTAAGTTTAGTAGATTGTTTAATCAAAAAGTCAAGACTAAAGTCCTATTGTTTCTAAAACTGCTTATTTGATTAGCTTTCCAAAAATTTGTTTTGTGTATGGTTTTTGTGCTCAAAATGAGTTTAATATGCATCATTGTCCATCTGTTTTGAGTTTGTAGTTTAGGAATAGGTTTTTATACTTTTTAGCTCAAAGTTTGACAAACTTGATGTGTGTTCTTAAAAGTCTCAATGTGCAAATCTTTTGAATCAATAATCTAGCTCTTCTTTGTTTAATCTTTGTTTAATTTATCTTATTGTAGTCTTAGCTTAATCTGTTTCAAGTTTTTAGAGTGTCAACTTTGCTTTTGAGTCTTAATTTTAAGCTACAAGTTGTCATTAATTTTCAAAAAGCCAAAAAGATACTAGTGTAGTCTGCCATTTGCATTTGCTTTTTCCAGCTTATTTCCTTAAATAGTTTGCTTACTTTTTGCTTATTTGTGTTATTAGCTTATAGTACTTAATCTGTTTTTAGATTTCAGCTTATTCTTAGTGCTTATTTGTCCTTTAATCTTAGCTTAAAAGGTAGAAATAGTCCTTTAAAAGTCCCTTTTAGCATGTTTTTCTCAGGTGCTTAGCATGGATGTTGTTGCTTGAACTATTTGAAGTCTATTGCCGAACAAGTTTTCCAGATTTTATCCATGTTTATCTTAAATACCGTTGTTGAACTTATTTAAGCTTCCGCATGTTATCTTTTGAACCATTTAAATTTGATTGATGTAAACTTATTAATATTTTAAATTTATGCAACGGTGTTTATTTTTCAAACGCTAAATCGGACAGGACACTATTTAGGGGTGTGACAGATAACTCAGGTTAAATTCCTCTCCACCATACGCCCTCCTCTTCTAGAAGGCTTATCTGACACGTCTGACACCACTTATGATACCTTGGCGATCCTGAGAAATTTTATTGGATGATTAAACGTGGAGGTTGATCTAAGGGCTCAAAACGAATGATTAAAGTTTGTTATAATTAAAGGGTGTGGATTGAAGCTTTAGGATGCTCCCCTCCTCCTAGAACCTTCTCTCAAGCACTATAAATAGAGGCGCATTCACACAGTGAGAGATATCTAGATTAGTTGTTTTTAGTGGCTTTTAGGTAGTCGGTTTAGCTTAATTTTAGTTTATGAAATTTTTCTTTATTGTATATCTCTTTAAAAAAGCTTTGTAACTCTTTTTTATTACTAAAATTCAGTTAACTTTTAATTGTGTTCAACTTATATTGTTATATTCTTATGCACATCTTTTACTAAAATGAGTTATGGATTTCACTCTAATAATCAATAAGCTTTAATTAACCTTTTATAAGCTAATTTCTTATTCAGTTAAGCTCTCCTAATAGCTTAACTGATTGTGCTTTATTCACATAAAATCACTCAAAAATTACCTTATGCTTAAATAGGATGATAAAGACAGAATGATGGGCTTATGTACTTTACCAACTTGTTTTCAACAAGCTGGAGCTCTGTAGTAATGCTATTAAGTAGCAATCATATGACTTGTTTTGAGCAAAGGACAAGGTACTCTCTCTTTTACTCTTTTAAGCTTATTTGCTTATTCAGCTTTTTAATCTGCTTATTCAGTGCTTATTGTTGTTTATTTGTGCTTAATCTGTCTTAATATAGCTTAATATGTCTAGTTTTTAGCTTAAAATAGTTTAGTTTAATTTTTAATTGAATCTGTCTTTTTATAGTCATTTCAGCTTATTAGTTTAGCTTATTAGATAGTGCTTATTTTTCCAAAATCTTTGCTTATTTTCCATTAATATGCTTAGTTTATCATCTGTATTTAAAAACTAGGGGTTAATTAGATCTGTTTTAGCTTTTAAATGGTTTTTAGAGTTTTAAAGGGGTGTTTGGGATAAGAGTTTAAGCTTAGTCAAATAAGGTGTAATTTGTATTTGGTTCTCAACTAAGCTTCCATAAGCTCTAAATTAGTCTTAGAGTTAGTTTTAATAAGTTTAAAATTAGTTTTGTTAAGTTTAGTAGAGTGTTCAATCAAAAAGTCAAGACTAAAGTCCTATCGTTTCTAAAACTGCTTATTTGATTAGCTTTCCAAAAATTTGTTTGGTGTATGGTTTTTATGCTCAAAATGAGTTTAATATGCATCATTGTCCATCTGTTTTGAGTTTGTAGTTTAGGAATAGGTTTTTAAACTTTTTAGCTCAAAGTTTGGCAAACTTGATGTGTGTTCTTAAATGTCCCAATGCGCAGATCTTTTGAATTAATAATCTAGCTCTTCTTTGTTTAATCTTTGATTAATTTAGCTTATTGTAGTCTTAGCTTAATATGTTTCAAGTTTTTAGAGTGTCAACTTTGCTTTTAAGTCTTAATTTTAAGCTACAAGTTGTCATTAATTTTCAAAAAGTCAAAAAGATACTAGTGTAGTCTGCCATTTGCATTTGCTTTTTCTAGCTTATTTCCTTAAATAGTTTGCTTAGTTTTTGCTTATTTGTGTTATTAGCTTATAGTACCTCTTATTTGGTTGTTTAGATTTCAGCTATTCTTACGTGCTTATTTCTTGTCCTTTAATATCGCTTAAAAAGTAGAAATTAGTCCGTCTAAAGTCCTTTTTTAGTCAAAAACTGTCTAATGCTTTTCAGTTTAGTTGGTTTGCTTATTTCTGGTCACTTATGCTTATTAGGTCTAGGGTATGGTCTATGTTAGCTTATTTTCCTTTTGTTAGCTTATTAGGGACTTAGTAATACTTATGAAATCTAGCAACTAAAGCTAAAAGCAAAAATGCTTAACTGTCACCTTTAAAGTGTTTTTTTTCTAGCTTATTATTAAGTTTTGTCAATAAGTCCTTTGTTAAAATTTCTTAGTTTAGCTTATTCATTAGCTTTTCCAAAAAGAAAAATAAAAAAAATGTTTTTGCAAAAAGGTAGGTCACAGGAACTCAGACACCTGTGACTCCTCCACTTACACTACTCACCACGCCGTACCACTGCCCTTGGGTCTTTTTCAGTTAATGTTTTGCACTATTTAATTAATATAATTTGTTTAGTTTTAGCTTATCAGCTTATTCTAATTTTCATAACTTATTGGTAGGAGCTAATTGTCCCGTTTTTCTTTATAAACCTTTAGAATAGTGTCTAGTATTTTTATAAATTTTCTCAGAAATTTAGGAATAAGTTTAGCATTTTTAATTCAATTTTTAGTATTATTTAGTTTTAAAAAATAGTTTTAAATAGTTTAAAAATTCAAAAAAATAATTTCTGTATTTTAAAAAATAGTTTAATTCATTTTAGTTCAGAAATTTGCAATTTGAGTTTTTAATGTTTTAATTTGTCATATTTAGTTGAATAATTAGTTAATTTTAGCTTTTAATAGTTTAAAATTTTTAAGTTGCCTTTATTTATAGTTTAGTGTACCTTTATGTGATTTCCCTTTGCGTTATTAGATTTAAAATTCAAAATCTAAAATATTGATTATTCAAGCACGCGATCACGAACCGAGACAAGATTTTCAATCTTCACACTTCGTCGGGATATGACATCCGGGAGATAAAATATTGTTTGTCCTCAAGCAATTTTTTAAATCAAGCGGGATACTCTCTATACTATTACTTATTTGGTATTTTGGGATATATATATATATATATATATATATATATATATAGACTAATCTAACCGAATCAAGTTTTTGGCGCCGCTGTCGGGGAAGTGTGTTACGATTATCGCTTTGAAGTTTGAAGATTAGTGCATTGAAGACTCTTCCCCGTGAAGTTATCGTTTTTTTGTGAATATAAATTTTACGTTTCTTTATTATTTTTCATTTTCTTTTATATAAAACTATAAAAATACAAAAATATTTTATTTTTGGAGATTTATTCAAACATCAAAAATATTTTTCCTAAAGTATTTAAAATACCAAAAAAAAATTAAAAAACCAAAAAAAATCATGTTGTCAATTGTTAAATCGGCTCACCTTTAGATTAACAAACTATAAGAGAGTTATAAGGAGGGTTGATCCTACGAACTTCGACCCGAAAGGAGAAGGTTTTTAAAAACGTTTTGCGCTTACCCGCTCCTCCGCTTCTTTGTGCGTTTTCTAGAGAGCTACCGTCAACCTTTGACTATCGGTTTAAAAAAATATATTTTTCTTTTAAATTTATTTTTCTAGTGCATGCGCACTCGCTCTTCATCAAATTTAGTTGTCGAATCTTTCACGATTCCGAAGCGACGTAATCATAGACGTTCCAAGCAAATAGTCGAACCCGAGCTTCGATCTATTGTAGAGACTCCCGTTGCTACTATGGCGGATACTCGTACTATGTCAGAATTACTCCAAGCACCCACCGAGGGTTACGGAGATGCTATTATTATTCCCGCTATACTTGCCGAAAATTTTGAGTTAAAAGTCGAGTTACTTTCGCTAGTAACTTCGAGTCAATTTCATGGTTTTGAGAAAGATGATCCCCATTCTCATATTCGTTGGTTTAACAAGATTACTTCTATGCTTAAGTACAAAAATGTTTCACACGATGCTATCAAGTTGATGCTTTTCCCATTTTCGCTCTAGGGGGCTGCCCGGATTTAGCTTGAAAAAGAACCCCCTCGTACTATCCATACATGGGAAGATCTCGTTTCTAAGTTTGTGAATTATTTCTTTCCTCCTTCGAAGACTACGAATCTCAAGAATCATATCATGAATTTTCAATAAAGATTTGATGAACCATTTAGTGAGCCATGAGACCAATTTAAAGATCTCCTTCGTAAATGCCCACATCACGGTTTTTTGGAATTGCATCAAATCAACACATTTTACAATGCATTGACACAATTCGATCAAGATTATTTAAATGCAGCAGCCGGTGGAAATCTTTTGAACCATACTCCTCGAGATGCTTTTACGATTATTAAGAATAAGTCGAAAGTATGTATTTCACGAAACAAACCGATTGTTTCAAAAGTGAGTACTACGACTTCTTCTCCATCTCCATCTCCAGATGTTACCACTCTTACCGAGATCGTTAAGGAATTAGTACTTATGAACAAGGCTACTCAACAAGCCACCGTGAAGCCATAGAAGAGACTTGTGTGATTTGTGGTGGACCACAATTTTACTATGAGTGTCTTGCCGCCGGTGGCAACACCTTTGATGCTTGTGCAGCCATAGGGACCTACAATCAAGGAGGTAACAAATATCATCCTTAAGGAGACCCAAATTATCATGCTAGCAACTAAATGGGACCACCTAGTTTTCCTCCTCCAAATGTGCAGAATAGTCAAAACTACAACCAAAATCGGTACAATCAAAATCAAGGAAATTATCAAGCTCTGAATTATCAAGCCCTGAATAATCAAGCTCAAGTTGGACCTTCGAATGAGTTATCGAACTACATGAAAAGTAACGAAGCTACTTTAAGAGCCATGCCAACTCAAATGAGTAATATGAAGTCGGAATTGCGGAATGAATTCAAATCTTCTTTCATAAATTAATTTTCCTCTATTGAGACAAAAACCAATAAGCTAGAAAATTAAAACAATCAGATAATGAACATGTTAACTAATCTTACGATACAGAGGCAAAGTCCCTCGGGTTCGGGATCACTTCCTAGTAATACCATTCCTAACCCGAGAGGTGACTTAAAAGCTATCACTACCCAAAGTGGTGTTTATTATAATGGACCGACGATTCCAACTACTTCTTCTCCTCTACCAAAGGAAGTGGAATGTGAACCAGAGGCGACAAAGGACAAGGTGCGAAATACCAACTTAGGAAGTACAGCACACGTCCAACCTCCGGTTGTCCAAGTTTCTAATCAAGAACCTGAAGTTGTTCCAAAGCCTAATCCTAAACCGTCGATACCTTATCCTTCAAGACTTAACGACCAAAAGCTCCGTGAAAAGGCTAATAATCAAATGTTGAAGTTCCTTCAAATCTTTCAAATATTACATTTCGACCATAGCTTTGCGGATGCTCTTCTTCATATGCCTAAGTTTGCGTCTACGTTTAAGAGTCTCCTTAGTAATAAGGAAAAATTATTTGAATTGGCAAATACTCTGTTAAATGATAATTGTTCGACGGTGCTCCTAAAAAAGTTGCCCGAAAAACTTAGAGTCCCCGATAAGTTTCTAATCCCTTGTGATTTTTCGAAGCTAGATAAGTGCTTAGCATTAGCCGATCTTGGCACTAGCATTAATCTAATGCCTCTTTTCGTATGGAAGAAGCTTTTGCTCATGAAACTTACTCCAACTCGCATGACTCTCGAACTCGCAAACCGATCGATTGCTTATCCGGTTGGTGTAGCCGAAGATGTCTTTGTAAAAGTAGGAAAGTTTCATTTTTCGGCCGACTTTGCTGTAGTTGATTACGATGTCGATCCTCGGGTTCCCCTCATTATTGGGAGGCCTTTCTTGAGGACGACGCGTGCATTAATCGATGTATAAGTAGAAGAACTTATTCTCAGATACGGAGATGAACAATTGATCTTTCATGTTAATAACACTTAAAAACATCCTAATAAGCATGAGTCAATTAACATGATTAAATTTATTGACATCACATGCGAGGATCGTTTCTCCGAAGTGTTAAAATTTAAGAAATCAAATCATCCCTCGAGTGGCAGTACCACTCCTTTTTCTAATTCTCTTCTTGCGGAGTTCGCCAATGAACTTGCTCTTCTTGACCCATTTCCACCGGGAAATGAGGATGATAAATTTGATCCTGAAGCTATTCATAAAAAAATTGAATATTTGCTGAACCGAGATCCATCGACTGAGTCTTCGCCTAAGTTTGATATTGAGATTATTGATCCCATTCTCGAGAGGTTCACCGACGAACCTGCTCACATTTACTCACCTCCACCAAGAGATGACAATGATGATCTTTTAACGATTTCCCTTCTCGTTTTACTGACTATGGAGCCCGAGGACTCTCTCATCATGGGGGGTGAGGATCTTTACACTATTTCGGAAAAGGAATCGGACGAATTCATAAAGTCTAGTGTTGAGGACCTTGTCCCAATCCTAAGTGAGTCCGAGGATACGTCCAACAGTGACGAAGAGTGTAATTTGCCTTTTCCGTGACTTTCTCTAATCCTCTCTTCGATTTTAATGATGATTTTACCTCTAGTGATGATGAGTCACTTCCTGAGGAGGGCGTTCAGGAGGAAAATTTTAAAATTTACTCGAACCCTCTTTTTGAATTTAATGACGAGTACATCTCTAGTGACGTAAATCCTCTTTTTAATGAGGTGTTTAAGGACATCGAGAGTGAGTACTCTTATGTTTCTAACTTTGATGAGCCAGTTTTGCCAGTCACATCTCTTCCCGATGATAATGAGGATGAGTGTTTCGACCCAGGAGGTGATATGGATGAGATCGATGCTTTTCTAGGTATTGATGTTTCTACGGATATTGAGGACGGTTATCATGATTCAGAGGGAGACATACTCTATCTTGAGAGTTTGCTTATTGAGGACACTATCCCTAATCTCTTTCCTGAGGTGTTTTTAGATCACGACCCAAAAAGCTTAAATGATGAATCTGATAATGATGATTTGAAGAATTTGATCAAAGTTTTCGACCCGAGGATTCATGAGAAAATTATTTCCCCGACATATGTGAGGTTACCCTTTAAGGATCGTCATTATTTTTCCCTCATATTTGTTATCAAAATCTTTCTTCCTTTCCTTACTTATCCAATGAATTCTCTTCTTTTTTTCTCATCCGAGAGTGAAGACACCATTTTTGACCCCGACATCTCCACTTATAGTTTCTATTTCTTAGAGCCGGTGGTATCTCATCGGAGTGGAACTTTCATGTGCTTTAATATTTATCTAAACATCTTGAATGAAAGCCCAATGGAGATATGCTCTTCCACATGTTTCGTCCCTAATATCACGATGATATGGAGAGAGTCAAGCTAGAGACTCGTACAAAATCAAGCGATTCTCGAGAGGCAACCCGTGTTCCTATCTTCCTTTTTCTTTTTTAATAAGGTGTGACGTGAGTAGGCTCGACTCTTCCTTTCTCGTGTTGCGCGCCTTGTGGTTTATGTTAGGATTGCCCGGATTATTGAAGACTCTCGTGCTCGTTGGTTTTGTCCATCGTTCACTAAGCTTCTCTTTAGATGCTTATTTTATGGGCCATTCGATATCCCTAAGTCGATATCCTAGATCTTATTAACTAACGTTTATCAATTAGCATAATTAATAAACGGCTTTAGATTTACGTAGAGATCTCTTTATATTATAATTATGCATTGAATGTAGTATGGGGGTGGCAATCTCACATTGAGGACAATGTGTAGTTCTAGTATGGGGGTATCTATCGATTTGATCTTACTTGCATTTGCCTTGTCTTCACGTAACCCCGTTTTGCCACAAAAATATGTGATTTTATGCCAAAATTAAAAAAAATTCAAAAATAAAATAAGTGTTTTGACACGAATTTTTGACTTTCTGATGGTGAGAATAAGAATAAATTTTGACTTGATCGAGCATGTTGCGCTCTAGCTTGCCCCTTAACTTATATAAATTTAAACTTTTGCTAGTCTTTTATACAAGAAGCTTTAAAACGCGAATTCTAGCTTGAAAGAGCCAAGAGTTTGCAAGTTTCCATAATAGACTTTAAATATGAAAAGTTTGATTTTATTAGACTAAGCATTTGCGGATCTTTCTATTAAAGATTTTAAATTTGCGAAGAACGAAAAATGATAGAGTTTAATATAAGTTAGATGCTAAGCGTGGAGTAGTTGGATCTCTTTAGAGCTCATAGAGGTTAATTATGACTTTTTGCTCCCATAAGCTTAATAAACGTTATATATTTGTTAAATAAATAAAGTTGCTTTGGTTTTTGCGATTCTTAGTTTAGATCACTTCGTAGAGATTCCTTTTGGTGAAATTAAGGTACACATCGAGGTTTTTTCAGTGTTGTGGGAAAATAGGCTACCGATTCCTGACGGCTCACTACCGTTGTCTAGGTAGTTAAAAGACTATAGGACTTGAAATTTAGCTAAATAAAAATAATAATTATAAACCGAAGTCGAAATAAGACTTCTGGATCATGGTCGGTTCGCGCCCGATGTGACAGTCGTTTAAAGGGTGGAGGTAATAATAATAATAAGAATTGTGGGCTAATAAAAGTTTACTGTCTCTGGTCGGTTCGTTGCCGATGTGACAGTCTTCAAAAGAAGGCCCGTAGTAAGAATAATAAATCCGAGACTGATAAAAGTTTACTGGATCATGGTCGGCTCACATACCGATGTGACAGTTTTCAAAAAGGTCGAGGATCTCCTAGTCGAAATAAGACTCCTAGACCATGGTCGGCTCACATAACGATGTGGCAGTTGTTTAAAGGACCGGGGGTTTAATAATGTTGCTATAATAATAATAATAATAATAATAATAATAATAATAATAATAATAATAATAATAAAGCTAAATTTCGACTCTGGGGTTATCTAATTAAAGCCTCCGTCTCTGGACTCGTAGTTGAGTTGTTTCGGATGAAATAAAAAGGATAACCCCTAAATCATGCGAAATTAGAACCTTAATGTGGACCTTATTCTCACCATATCGTCTCTTTAGGAAATGATTTCAAACTAATTGTGGTCTAAACCGGGTTTACTTTATATGAATAAGGACATAATTTATTTTATAACCAATAATAAAATAAAATCTTTAGAGGATTTAGGAATAAGGGAGCGGAAAGTAGCTATGCGTACACAATTAGCATTTATGAGTAGTGCTAGCATCTTAACTTGTATTTAACAATGATTTCGTTTTTAAGCTTGGTTTAGTGCGGGTGAAAAATCAAGGACAATGAATTTATCCTTTTAATGTTTCTTGTTCCGTGTTCCTAATAGTTTCAAATAAAAAAATGATGATAATAATAAATGTATGCATGTTTATAAAAATGTTAAAACGGGGAGTTCTAAACTAGTGATTTCTTAATCCCCTTAGATAAACACTTAGCTAATTATCGAGGTAATAAGTCTAAGGGGGTTGAAATTTTTAGTTTTCTATATGTGTATATGACATTGCGTGAGGACACGGAAATAGCTTAGTATGAGGGATTTTTTATATGTGTTTTATCACATATCATTTTTCCTTATTAAAACGAGCTTAAATGACCAAAAATGCACGAAAAATGCATTGTATATGTGTGTATTGTGAATTATGTTGTGCAGGTATCGGATATTTAAAAAAAGGACAAAAACAAAGCCAAAACAGACAAAACTGAGCACGGGATTGGAAGACCGTGAGAAAAACGAAGCCGAAGGCGTATTCATTTTTAATAGGCCAACTCGTAACCCATTTAATTAGCCGGATCAGCCCATTGGAATTTGAATGATATTAAGTCCAAAACCTTAAGCCTATTTATAAGTCCGAATCCATATTAATGAATCCAATCCAACACCCCATTCCTGGCCGAAGAAAATAACCCAAGCCCAATCCCACAAACTGGGTCAAAGTTAAGTGATAAAAAATGTGGTCAAAATTACTGTACATACATCTCTTTCCCCTTTTCCCTCCCATTTTCACCTCCATGGATAATGTGACACCCCAAGAATTTCCGTCCAATAAGTTAGCCGTTTCCGTTTAGCAATTTGAATTTTTAAAGTTTCGTTTAGCTTTTGCGTGTAACCGGGAAGTATTCCCGCTTTTATCTGAGAATCGTCTCTGGAAGCGAATCGGGATGCCTAACGTTGTAGTATTTTGGCAATAACCACATTTTTACATTTTATGGCAATATTTAAAATTTCATAATTTTCGGTGATACCATTATTCGTTTCGTTACTTGCGTTAGTTTTTAAGTAGTTTTTTAGAGTTAGCTTTTAGTTGTTATTTAGCTTAAAGTTTAGCTTATTGTATTTTCCTTTTATAATTTCCTGTTAAAAAGCTTGTAATCTCTTTTATTAGTAATAAAAATTCAGTTTACTTTTATAGTGTTTTGAATTCCGTCTTTACTTCAATTCAAATTCGTTTAAGATGTGTTTTAAATAATCTCAATAAGCTCTTTTTACTAAATAAGCTAATACTTATTCAGTTAAGCTAGCTTATAGCTTAACTGAATAAGCAGTTCACTCAAATCCAATAAAATAAATGAATCAAGCACATTGGACGATATGCCAGATCCTGGGGAATGGATTCTAGGCTATTAAGAGCTTATTCTTTAAGCTAGCTTGTAGATTGAGCTCTTAAGAGCAGTTTAAGTCCTTGTTTGAGCAAAGGACAATGTATGTTTCATTTTCACTTTTTAGCTTAACTTCTTTTGTTTCATATTCAACTGCTTAATTAGTGCTTATTATTGTTGCTTTTGTGCTTATGTTACCTCATAATAGTTTACAGTATTTAGATCTTAGCTGATAAGTAGTATAAGTTGAGTTTTTATGAAATCTGTCTATTTTAGAGTTAATATTGTTTGAATAAGCAGTTAATGTTGTCGTGAGCTTTAGTTTTTTTCTAATGTTTATTTGTGATTTGTTTGTGCTTATTTACCTTTAATATGCTTAGTTAATCATCTGTTTTTGCTTATTAAGAACTCATAAGATCTGTTTAAGCCTTAAAGTGTGATTTTAGTTTTTAAAGGGATGTTTGGTTTAACTGTCTTTTTTAGCTTTTTGGCTTAATTAGCTTTTAGATTTTGCTTTTTATAATTTGGTTAGCTTAAGTAAACATAACTTTAGATCTGTTTTGGATTTTTAGCCTTTTATTCTGCTTATTTAGTCCTATTTTTAAGCTGCAAATTAGCCTTTTCATACAAAAAGCCAAAAATAAGTCTCTTGTATGCAGTCATTTTCAACTTCCTTTTCTAGCTTTTTTCTTTAACTAATTTGCTTATTTCCAGCTTATTTCCGTTAATTGAGTCTAGTCCTAAATCTGTTTTCATGTTTCATCTTATTTTATTTTGCTTATTTGTTCAAAATTTAAGCTTAAATCTTTGGTCAAAATCCTTTTAAAGTGTCTCTTTGAGTTAACTGTCTTAAAAGCTTTTGATGTTTTCAAGCTTATTAGATTTGCTTATTTCTAGTTTTTATTGCTTATTGAGTCTAGGTAAAGTACTATTTTCAGCTTAATGGTTTTCAAATAGCTTTTTGAGTCCTAAAACCTAAGTGCTAAAATCGGTTTAGTAATAAGTAGATTTAGTCTCTTTCCAGTTTTTGATTTGCTCTAGCTTATTTATAGAATTTCATGCTTAAGTCCTTTTACTGAATGTGCTTATTTTACTTAGCTTAATCTGTTTTTAAAAGAAAAATAAAATGTTTTTCGAAAAGGGTGGCCACAGGACTCGAACCTGTGACCTCCCATTTAAACACACACACTCTTAACCATCCTGTCCTTGGGACTTTTCTGTCACAAGGGTATGTTTGGTTTCTTTTATACAAGTCATATTTTAGCTTATTTAGCTTATTCGAATTTTTAGGGCTTATTGCCTATACCTTATTTGGTCATTTTTATTTGTAAACTTCAGTTTAAGCTTAAAGTATTTTTTTAGTATTTTTCTCAAATTTTATAATTTACGTTTTGTATTTTTAATTCTATTTTTAATCCGAAATAGTTATAAAGATTAGTTTAAATAGTTTTAAAAAAATATAGAAAAATAATTTCTGTTTTTAGAAAATAGTTTTATTCATTTAAGTTTTAGAAATTTGCGTTTTTATTTTTTAAAAGTTTTCATTTGTCACTTTAGTTGATTTAGTATTATTAAACTTGAATTTAGATTTATTTTGTGTTGAATATTATTAATTGTTTTTTAGATTTTTTTAAATTTGCCTTCATTTCTTGATTAGCGTGCCTTTATTGGTTTCCTCTTCGCATTAGTAGATTTCAAGAGCCAAGGGTTATAGAGAACTCGGTAGTATATAATAGGTCTGCCGGTACTCATTAACAGTATGTGATCCTTTCGTGATTATGTGCTTACGTAATTTTTACATAGCTACTGATTACTAATTAAAATATTATGTAAAATTAAATTCTAAGCTTATAACTAATATTACTACTAATTATATTGCATTTCCCTTTTGTCACACGGTAACGACATCTCGTTGGTCTATTCAGTCATTTCATTCAATTTCATTCTTTCTTTCATTTTGCATGGTTGTTATAAAAGATATTTATATAAACTTTTGTAGTTGTGCAGTCTAATGGCATATTTTAGTTATCTCAGTTTCTTCGGATTCATCAGAGGATAGCGTGGGGACACCTGCTGGACGAGTTATCTTGTTTGGTACTACCCTACCACTATTCCCGATACCACACCAGTGATTACTCCACCCACTACTCAGACTGACACCACAGAGATACCTATCATAGCACCTACTATACCACTATCCCCAGACTATACACCAGCGTCTCCTGATTACTCACCTGCATCTGATACGGAGTTTGATCCATCTGAGGATCTATCATCAGACCATATACCATCATTACCAGCTATCTTACCATTTTTATCATCGGCTGATGACACCACAGCCATCGATACACCTGATACACCACCATCACCTACCCATGGTACACCATTCACTGACGCTACCCTTTCTACTCAGAGGTCACCTACAGCATCTGGTACACTTCGACGTCGAGTCATGGTTCTTGTACCAGGACAGCCTATTCCCCATGGTCGACCGTACCGCTACCATCTTAATGGGCTGGTACACATGATGACTGTGAGGAAGTGGGTTGGACCGTTACCCACTCATCGTCTTGATGTGAGACATTCAGTTGATTATTCTTCTTCGAATCATTTTTCTTCGGATGGTTCATCATCGGATTCATCATCGAGTTCATCGTCAGAGACTTCTTCAGATTCTCCTGTAGATGCTTTATCTGATTCTGCATCTAGTCGTTCATCTTCTGATCATTCATTGCCAGCATCACCATCGGGTATGAGATCTAGTCATCGATTATGTTCTTTAGTCCTGAGTGTGCATCGTTCATCTGCTATTTCCGAGAGACCATCTCATGATTCTTCTTCTACGAGCCGTTCGCGCAAGAGGAGTAGAACGCTTGTTGCATCTATACCGTTATCTTCACCTACCCTTGGGGCATTGACTTATGCATGTGCAGATCTTTTACCATCACCTAAAAGGATTAGGAGTCCTGAGACAGCTACAAATTTAGAGGATTGTTCTGAGGATAGATTTGAGCCATATGTACCTAGAGAGGTTGGATTGGGAGTTGACTTTGAGGATGAGAGTTCTGAGCCGTCTAGGTCTAGAGGGGCTGATTTAGTAATGGATGTTGATGTTATGAGGAGTAACGGGATTGAGATTGACCCCGAGATTCAGGCAGAGATTGATGAGTGTTTCGCTTATGCGGATGCTCTTAGAGATAGAGGGATTGATGTTAGAGTTGTAGTTGAGGCTGCTGATTGAGAGGAGAGTGAGACGAGTACGAGAGGCCCGGTTGAGGTCAGAGTTGAGAGGGTTACGCATCCTGTGATGTCAGAGGATACCCCTAAGCATGCTCAGAAGAGAGCAGTAGAGGTTACGTATGAGACATTGGGAGATTTAGTTCAGAGGTTTCATGATCACACCGAGGCTATCCTAGTCCATCGTATACAGGCCATTGAGGGTCAAAAGGAGCAGGGACATATGATTATTGGGACTGAGTCAGCAGTCACTGTTTTGACTGAGAGAGTTGCTAAGTTGGAGAGGGATAACAGGAGGCTCAGAGGTACTGTGAGTGTTGAGAGTCAAAGAGTTGACCGACTTCAGCGTGGCATGGCATGTATGTAGAGAGAGCTGAGGCAGATATGACGGTTTTGATTTTATGACTGAGTGAGAGTTGGCAGATTTGAGGCGTGCGCTAGGAAGCACATGGGATACCGTCCTTAGATATGTTTATTAGTGTTGCAGTATTGACCAGTAGCGTTTAGTGATGACTGTAGTGTTAGGAACTCGTATTTTCTGTATTTTGAAACCAATGTGATGTAATCACTAATGATCGATGAGATGAAATTGATATTTATCTATGATATGATGCCGTAATTTGATTTACTTATGCTTTTTGCATCATGCGTTATGGGGTTTCCATGAATATATTATTGATCATATATTTTCTATGTGAAGTAATCGCAAATTTTATTTAACCCCGTTAGTGATCACGCATCACCTAGGAATCTCACCGAGTGTTACGTTGATATGTTGTAGGAAGATGCCTAACACACGATCTGGAGCGTCAAGGACACGAGAAGCAATCAAAGAGCAAAGCAATCGATGGATGTCAGAAGCATTGAGAGTGCGCGACGCTGTCAGAAACCATGGACCCCTTATGGGAGATGAGGTCGAACAAGAAGAAGTAGGAGGAAATGGAAATGGAGAAAATGGAGATAGAGGAAATGGAAATGGAGGAAATAGAGATGGAGGAAATGGAAATGGAGGAAATGGAAATAGAGGAAATGGAAATGGTAATAGGAATGGAGGAGAATATGGCTATAACTTTAAAGGATTTATGCCTGCTAGAGAGTGCACATATCAAGACTTCCTGAAGTGTCAGCCACTTAACTTTAATGGAACGGAAGGAGTTGTCAGATTGACTTGTTGGTTCGAGAAGATGGAAATAGTTTTCCATATTAGCAACTATCCAGAGAAGTACCAAGTGAAGTATGCTTCGTGCACGCTTCTGAACAGTTCATTGAATTGGTGGAACTCCCACAAGAGAACGATTGGGAATGAGGCCGCCTATGCCATGAGTTGGGAAGAGCTTATGAAGTTGATGACTAATGTGTATTGTCCAAGGAACGAGATCAAGAAAATGGAAACTGAATTATGGAATCTGACCGTGAAAGGTAACGACTTGACTGTCTACACTCAAAGGTTTCAGGAGTTGATTTTGTTTTGTACTAGAATGGTCCCTAACGAAGAGGACAAAGTGGAGAGGTTTATTGGAGGGCTACCAGACAACATTCAAGGAAATGCGATTTTAGCAAACCCAGCTAGATTCCAAGATGTCGTACGCATTGCTAACCAATTGATGGATAAGAAGCTCCAGAGTTATGCTGCAAGGAGTGCTGAGAGTAAAAGGATGATGTAAAGTAACCCGAGGGATAACCGTAGACAACAACCGCTATTTAAGAGGCAAAATATTAGTGGACAGAATGTGCTTAGAGCTTATACGACTAGGAACAATGAGAGGAGAGGGTATACTGGACCTCACCCACTTTGCAACAAGTGCAAATACTACCATGTAGGGCCATGTACAGTGAAGTGCAATAATTGTAAGAAGGTTGGACACCTGA
>BQNB010015022.1:0-74006 GCA_026074375.1 Tanacetum coccineum
AAGTAAACGCATATCGGACTAAAATAATTAGTGATCATTAATAGAGTCGTACAATGACATGAAAATGAGAAATGTTACACTTAGCAGGGACATCCCCTCTAAAATAGTGCTTCAGACGATGACCATTTACTTTGAAGTTTGGCCTAGAGTTTTGGGATAACTCAATGGTGCCATACGGAAAGACTTGAACAATGGTAAATGGTCCTGACCAGCGGGACTTCAACTTGCCGGAGAAAATTTTCAATCTTGAGTTAAAGAGGAGGACTTGATCACCGACGTTGAAAACGCGGTTTTTGATCTTTGCGTCATGAATCCTCTTAGTTTTCTCTTTGTAAATCAAAGAATTTTCATAGGCTTGATCACGCAGTTCACTTAATTCATTGAGTTGAACTTTGCGTTGATCACCCGCGGTTTTGAGATCAAAGTTTGCATGTTTAAGGGCCCAGTAAGCTTTGTGCTCCAACTCAATCGGCAGATGACATGCCTTTCCATATACAAGCTTGTACGGAGTGCACCCGATGGGTGTTTTGTACGCTGTACGGAAGGCCCAGAGAGCGTCATCCAGTTTGTCCGACCAAGAGGCACGATTTTTGCCCACTGTCCTTTCAAGAATTCTTTTTAAACCACGATTTGATACTTCAACCTGCCCACTTATCTGTGGGTGATACGCGGTGGAGAGACGATGAGTGACTCCATATTTAAGCATGACCTTTGCAAATTGGTCATTGCAAAAATGTGTTCCACGATCACTGATGATGGCACGAGGGGCACCGAATCTGGCAAAGAGAGATTTAAGAAATTTGCAAACTACTCGGGCGTCGTTGGTGGGGAGCGCCTTTGCTTCAACCCATTTTGACAGATAGTCGACCGCCACGAGTATGTATTTGTTGCCTCTAGAAGATGGGAAGGGTCCCATGAAGTCGATGCCCCAAACGTCAAAGATTTCACAAACTTGGATGGAATTTTGAGGCATCTCATCCCTTTGTGAAATTTTTCCTTGTCGTTGGCACGAGTCACAATTTTTAACCAACTCGTGTGCATCTTTGTATATTGAAGGCCAAAAGAATCCGGCATCAAAGACCTTTTTGGCGGTGAGATTTACACCGTGATGTCCCCCGGTGGGTCCATTGTGGCAAGCTTTGAGAATGTCGAGAGCTTCTTTACCGTGCACACACCGCCGGATCATTTGATCCGCACAGATTTTAAACAAGAAGAGGTCATCCCAGAAGTAGTGTTTGACATCTTTGAAAAACTTGTTTTTCTGTTGGGATGACATTCCCTTGACAATGAAATTCCCCGCATGGTAGTTTGTGAAATCTACAAACCATGGGGTACTATCAACATGAAGAGCAACCGATCCAAGAGTTTCGAGAGGAAATGTTTCCATGATTTCTTTGTTCTCGAGTTTATCTTGATGAGGATTCTCAAGTCTGGAAAGATGATCGGCGGCCAGATTCTCTGCTCCTTTTTTGTCTCGGATGATAACATCGAATTCTTGGAGCAAAAGGATCCACCGCATCAGTCTTGGCTTAGCATCCTTCTTAGCGAAGAGATACTTTATAGCAGAATGGTCGGTATACACTATGCTCTTAGACAAAACAAGATATGACCAAAATTTCTCAAAAGCATACACTACGGCAAGTAATTCTTTTTCGGTCGTAGTGTAGTGTGCTTGAGCTTCAGTCATGGTTTTGCTGGCATAGTGTATTGGTTGGAAATGCTTGTTTTTTCGTTGCCCTAGGACTGCCCCAATTGCAAAATCACTTGCATCACACATTAGTTTGAAGGGCAAGTCCTAGTCGGGAGCAATCAAAATCGGAGCCTCAGTCAATTTTCTTTTAAGTGTATTAAAGGATTCGATACACTCTTTTGAGAAGAAAAATGGAGTCTCTTTTTCAAGCAGGTGAGTCATTGGGCGGGATATTTTTGAGAAGTCTTGTATGAACCGTCGGTAAAAACCGGCATGCCCAAGAAAACTTCCTATGAAACTCACCTCGAGTGAATGGAAATCAACAAGTATATCACAATAGAAAAATGCGTCACGAAGGAATCCGAAGGCAACCTAATCCAATATAGGTCGTATAAGTACTAAGCACTTTGATTATTTATAGGTCGGAAGCTCATCTACTAATCATTCCTGTCCTATCATAATTAAGAGTTCGTGTAGGAACGTATGAGAGCTAGGATACTATTAAATCGTAAATCCAACAACTCATCGATAACGCCACCCGAAAGGCCTCATCATAATGAAACTCCCTAGTAATTAAAGTACTTTGATAACTAATACAACGTATGATCTATATAGCTACATCACCGTCTACACGTGTATGCGAAATAATATTTTAAAATTGCATTGCTAAATAGAATTCGTAGTATTTGAACCGGTATAAATTCGCATATATAAATTCATTGTCTTTGTAAAATATATATTTATAAAGTTTAAGACATGTATAAATATCTATAGAAGGATTCAAAAATGTTTCGCAAAAATTATTTTAAAAACGAACCAACATATTCACCGCAGAAATAGTGCACAAGTTAGAAAAAATAATGCGTACTTTTTCGTTGTAAAGCCGTTTCTTACGTATCTTATGTCTACATTTTCGTATAAGTTCGAGTTAAGTCAAAATATAAGCATTTTTAAAATTTTAGTTTTTCTGATGAATAGTGATTTTTACTGTTCATAACAGATATATACTTATTTTTATAGTTTTTGTTATCGTAAACTCGTAAACGTCGTATTTTATTCGTTATAGCTCCGTTTTTAACGATTCTTTCGAGTACGATCTCGTAATTAAAAGTTATATCATATTTTTGATGTTTTAAAAATATCACTTTCTGTAATGAATAGTAAATTTTATAAAAATAGTTTTATAAAAGTATTTCTCGTCGTAAACTCGTAACTAACGTATCTTTTTCGTTATAAATCGGTTTTTCGAGTTTCTTATCATTTTGGAATCGTCATGAGGCGTATTATTTTTATGTAATGTCAAACCTACTGTATGAAGTCGAAATCAAATCACCCTTTTATTATCCAAGTGTGTTCATTTATAAAGAGTTTGTTTTATTAACTTTATAAACCCAAATTTATACAAAATCATGTTTATACTTAAACAACATGTCAACATATTTATTAATCCATTTTTCCATGATATATATAACAATATGACATAAGAAAAGTGTGTAAATTCATAAACATAAGTGATAATTCGTTTTACATATTAAAAATCCTAAGTGGTGATATAGTTATATAAAACATGTAAACATATAAAAATGATGAAAGTAAAGACATGAAAGTTTTTAGATAACCTTATTATGATGTAAGATGATGAACCAAAGTATCTAAACCCTTGTTTAGATATAAAACCCTAGTTTCATTTTTCTTGATTAATACTTGAAAAAGGTAATCCAATGCTTGGAAACACCTTAGGATATCTTAGAATGGATGTGCATAGATGTGTATAGGTTGAATAAAATTTTGTATGGATTGTGTTGGGGCATGGATTCGAGCCGTGAGCTCTATGAGTGCCAAAGGAAGAGATTTTGTTATTTTTGGTAAATGTTTATGCAATGTGTGAGCTATATCTTATAAGATACATGCATATATGGTGTAGGACAAGTCAAGGGAACATGTTAAGGTCTTAGGGATGGTCATTGGTCTTAGGGATGGGTTATTGGTCTTAGGGATGGGTCTTTGGTCAATTAGACATGGTATGGTGTGGTTTTAATGAGGTATGTTGCACATTTGACCAAAGTGGAAGAGTTTCTTGTATATATGCTAAAATTTCGGCATACATATGATATATAGGATATATATTTTGTAACTTTTATGTATTGGGTATAAATGTGGGTATTTGTTGAAGCGTAGAAAGTTTTGGTGGTTCCGGGAGTGCCTAAACGCAATTTATCGCGAAACGTATACACTTTACGTATCTGATAAAAAAAATTTAAAAAGTTAATTATTACTTTCGTAAAATAATATATTGCTTGTTTGACGAAAACTTCAATTCGTTTGGTGTCCGTTTACGTTGGTTGTTGATTTTTAGTTCACGCGATTTAACTTAACACTTAAAATTAAAAGCGAACGCGTACGAGAAAAGAAAAAAAAATAGTGAAAAATGACAAAATGAATGATGTCATAAAATGACCTGAAAATACGGAATGTTACAGTCTCCTCCGGTTAGAAGAGCCTTGTCCTCAAGGCTCAAGTTGCGGCACTTGAGGAAGGTACGGGTTCGGAGAAAAAGATGCGGATATTTCTTCCGGAATAATGTTGATGAAGAGGTGTAGATAATTTTTTTTTTTTTTTATATGAACAGTGCCCCCAACGGTCGGTGAACAGTAACCCCCAACGGTTACTTTTCCCCTTTTTATACAAAATTTTCTCCTCCATTTCTCCATACAACACTTAATCTTTCACTTACATTTTCTCTTATCCAATCCTCAAAAATGTTGCACATCATCACGATCTTGGCGATGGCGACCGCGATAGCACTCGGCATTTATCTTGCCTACTTCCCATACGAAGAAGGATTTCAGTATTTGGCAATGGTTCTAGCGGTTCTCGTGCCGGTCATTATCCTTGCTATTGGCGTGGATCTATGCTTGACAGGACAGATACAAATGGTTAGGTGAGGGTTGAAATAAAACTTTGTTATTTCCTTTATTCTTATGTAATCCTATTTCTAATATAAAAAATGGATGTTGTGCAATTAAATCTCTTATTGTTATTTTTTATTTATGCCTTTCGATAATTTCGTTACCACGCTTGTAATATTCGTTTTACATTTCCCTTCTAAATTGATTTAACTTGGGTGTTTCAAGATTTGTGATGTTGGTTTAATATTTATTGTTGCGACCAAGGCTCGGCTCCTAGTGGGCTTATTTGTTCCCTTCAGCTTAACGTGTCAGTTGTAAAAGATTATTAGAGATTGAAGTGCTTTTTTTTTTGATGGGTCGACTTTATATAGTAAGGTGGAGTGAAGGGTGCTTAGATTTTGCTAATTGGTTACTGATTCGATTTCCAGAAGTAAACGCGTTTTATGAATACTCACACAAAACTTGATGCAAATAGAAAATTGTTTCTTGACAAATGCGATGCTCATTTTTGTCATAATAGTGTGATGTATGAAATGTATCAAATAGTTTTATGACGAAATGAAATAGTCAATAAAGTAAACGTGAAGTAGCTCATAGGGTGACAACAAAATGGTAGCAAAATGATTTATGGGTTGACATCGAGATTGTTTGTAAAGCGATAGGTCATAACAAGTATAAAGAATATCTGAACGAACGCAGAAGCAGTCAAAGAAAATGAACGTAAAGAATTATTCAATCAACAAAATGAACGTAAAAAGTCATGTTCTAAAGGTAGGTGCTCCAAGGTGACACGTATGAGGTGACAAGTTAATTGTCGTACTCCCATTCAACAGAAGACAATCCAACCGGATGGATTACGAAACAACATGTGCGATCATAAGAAAAGTGTTCCAACTCGGAGTCGAATGGTAAAGTAACTAGTAGAATTTACAAAATATGTCGAATTTTTGATATCATCAAAAGGGAATAAAGTAAAGTCGCGTAAATGGTTGGAGTTAATCGTAAGAGATCGAGAATAAATTAGTCCATATGTCTAAGTATCCATATATAATACCAGCATTTGTACGCGCAACGGGAGTAAAATATGATAAATTTCAGGAAGTACACGAAAATCAGAGTGATCAATATTTATATAACGGACCGATATAAGGTAAACAGTAAGACGTCATATGATAGGCGTAGGAGAACGAAATCATAGTCTAGTATCAAATACTCATTATACATGTAATAGTAGTAGGGATGCAAAAGAGAGCTTATAAGTTACCTGGGAGCAAGCGCGCGCGGATAACGGATAAAACAAGGAAAGACTCTATATTTTGAAAAACATGGTCATAGTAATCGAGGTTTTGAACAAGACCTTATTTCCTCTATATTTCATCTCTGAATAAACCATTGTAACAAAACCCCCGAAAATCAAGGACAACGCACAGAATGGTAACATTGGGGAGCTTACTTCAGGGCACGAAAACACAAGTCCACGGAAAACGACCTTAAAATGGGCTTTTTAATTCAAGTCATATTTCTATGTTATATAAATATCAGAGTTGCAACAGGTTTCATTTATAATGTAATAAAAACATTTGTCAAAATGTTTTGTCAAATAGTACTCAAGATATTAAGCCTTCAAAATAAATACCGCGCGACCTTCCCCCAACCGAATGCTCCCATTGATCCACAAGCAAAATAGTAACCTGAAAATACCAGCTAAAAAACGTCAACAATAATTTGGTGAATTCATAGGTCTAAGTAAAAAAAAACGGATTGAAATAATTTATAAAATTGTTTCAGAAGAAAAGTAGCGTTACCACATTTAAAAGTGTTATTCCGAAATCCAGCCGAAATCCAATAGTGATTCAGTAAAAATCAAGAAGATTTAAAGAGTGGACCACAAGATCGAAGTAATGGTGACTAAATACATATTCCGAAGTCCCAAACAATAATGTATACAAGGAAACACAATTCATCACACAAGTCTAAATATATATATTTTCACTAAAGCTCATGACGACCGAAACCTTAAACGTACTTCAATCCAAGAGATTGGAAATTCCCCATAAAAGTAGGATGTTCTGCAAAACATCCTGGAAAGTTAAATCTCAAATGTAAATGCACCTGAACAAACTGTGACAAAGTAAAAGGTGGGGATTGTCAATCCCGAAAGATCAATCCAAAACACGAGCTCAAGGACACTAGCAATCTGACGGTTTCATGATAAACAGGGGACTTAAGTGCAGAAAGGGTACTTCGGCCACTAGAAATCAGGAAATAGCATACAGTTTAAAAACACTTGTGTCCGAAGAAAAACAATCATGTTGTTCAAAATTCAAGGTTTTCAAAGTATAGGTATTCAATGATCTCAAATCAGGTAGTAGACAAATCAAGCTTTGGTAAAAATAGTCAGGTAATTGTATTGTAGTAAAATATACAAGTTTGTAAACGAGCATGTATTCTCCCCCAAAACAGTTTAAAACAAGTAAAATAGGGGCTATGAAACTCACCTTGAGTGAATGGAAATCAACAAAGTATATCACAATAGAAAAATGCGTCACGAAGGAATCCGAAGGCAACCTAATCCAATATAGGTCGTATAAGTACTAAACACTTTGATTATTTATAGGTCGTATAGCTCATCATACTATCGTTCGGGCTATCATAATTAAGAGGTCGTGTAGTGAACGTATGAGGAGCTAGGATACTTTAAATCGTAATCCAACAACTCGTCGTATAGCCACCCCCGAAGAGCCTCATCATTATGAAACTCCCTAGTAATAATAGTACTCTTGATAAGCTAATATCCACGTATGATACAAATATAGCTACGATGCACCGTCACACAAGTATGCGAAATAATATTTAAATTGCATTTGCTAAATATTATTCGTGTATTTGAACTCGTATAATCGAATATATAATTCAATTGTCTTTGTAAAATAATATTTATAAAGTTTAAGACATGTATAAATATTATATAAATGATTCTAAAATGTTTCGCAAAAATTTATTTTAAAAACGAACCAACACTATTCACCTCAGGAAATAGTGCACAAGTTAGAAAATAATGCGTAACTTTCTCGTTTTAAGCCCGTTTCTTCGTTTCTTCTTGATGTCCAACATTTCGTATTTATGTCGAGTTATCAAAATACACCATTTTTAAAATTTTTGGTTTTTCTAAATGAATTAGGATTTTTACTGTTTCATGAAACAGATATATACTTATTTTTATAGTTTTTTGTTATCGTAAACTCGTAAACGTCGTATTTTATTCGTTATAGCTCCGTTTTTAACGATTCTTTCGAGTACGATCTCGTAATTAAAAGTTATATCATATTTTTGATGTTTTAAAAATATCACTTTCTGTAATGAATAGTAAATTTTATAAAAATAGTTTTATAAAAGTATTTCTCGCGAAACCCTAACTAACTATCTTTTTTCGTTATAAATCGGTTTTTTGAGTTTCTTATCATTTTGGAATCGTCATGAGGCGTATTATTTTTATGTAATGTCAAACCTACTGTATGAAGTCGAAATCAAATCACCCTTTTATTATCCAAGTGTGTTCATTTATAAAGAGTTTGTTTTATTAACTTTATAAACCCAAATTTATACAAAATCATGTTTATACTTAAACAACATGTCAACATATTTATTAATACTCATTTTTCCATGATATATATAACAATTGACATAAAAAGTGTGTAATTTCATAAACATAAGTGATAATTCGTTTTACATATTAAAAATCCTAAGTGGTGATATAGTTATATAAAACATGTAAACATATAAAAATGATGAAAGTAAAGACATGAAGGTTTTTAGATAACCTTATTATGATGTAAGATGATGAACCAAAGTATCTAAACCCTTGTTTAGATATAAAACCCTAGCTTTCCATTTTAAAACCCTAGTTTTACTTTTCTTGATTAATACTTGAAAAAGGTAATCCAATGCTTGGAAATACCTTAGAATATCTTAGGATGGATGTGCAAAGATGTTTATAGGTTGAATAAAATATTTTGTATGGAATATGTTGGGGCATTGGATTCGGCCGTGAGCTCTATGAGTGCCAAAGGAAGAGATTTTGTTATTTTTGGTAAGTGTTTATGCAATGTGTGAGCTATATCTTATAAGATACATGCATATATGGTGTAGGACAAGTCAAGGGAACATGTTAAGGTCTTAGGGATGGTCATTGGTCTTAGGGATGGGTTATTGGTCTTAGGGATGGGTCTTTGGTCAATTAGACATGGTATGGTGTGGTTTTAATGAGGTATGTTGCACATTTGACCAAAGTGGAAGAGTTTCTTGTATATATATGCTAAAATTTCGGCATACATATATATAATATATATATTTTTGTAACTTTTATGTATTGGGTATAAATGTGGGTATTTGTTGAAGCGTAGAAAGTTTTGGTGGTTCCGGGAGTGCCTAAACGCAATTTATCGCGAAACGTATACACTTTACGTATCTGATAAAAAAAATTTAAAAAGTTAATTATTACTTTCGTAAAATAATATATTGCTTGTTTGACGAAAACTTCAATTCGTTTGGTGTCCGTTTACGTTGGTTGTTGATTTTTAGTTCACGCGATTTAACTTAACACTTAAAATTAAAAGCGAACGCGTACGAGAAAAGAAAATAAATAGTGAAAAATGACAAAATGAATGATGTCATAAAATGACCTGAAAATACAGAATGTTACATTTGTTGCCTTTAGAAGATGGGAACGGTCCCATGAAGTCTATGCCCCAAACGTCAAAGATTTCACAAACTTAGATGGAATTTTGAGGCATCTCATCCCTTTGTGAAATTTTTCCTTGTCGTTGGCACGAGTCGCAATTTTTAACCAACTCGTGGGCATCTTTGTATATTGAAGGCCAAAAGAATCCGGCATCAAAGACCTTTTTGGCGGTGAATTTGCCAAACCGTGATGTCCCCACCGGATGGGTCCATTGAGGCTAGCTTCGAGAATGTCGAGAGCTTCTTTGCCGGTGCACAACACCGGGCATATCTTTGATCCGCACAGACTTTTGCACAAGAAGGGGTCAGCCCAGAAGTAGTGTTTGGACCATCATTTGAAAAACTTGTTTTTCGGGTGGGATGACATTTCCCTTGGACAAAGAAATTCCCGCAATGGATAGTTTGCCAAAATCAGCAAACCAATGGGGTTACTTACCAAACATGAGAGAGCAACGATCCAAGAGTTTCGAGAGGAAATGTTTCTGTGATTTCCTTGTTCTCGAGTTTATCTTGATGAGGGATTCATCAAGTCGGAATAGGATTTATCCGGCAGCCAGATTCTCTTTCTGCCTTTTTTTTGTCTCGGATGATAACATCAAATTCTTGGAGCAAAAGGATCCACCGCATCAGCCTTGGCTTAGCATCCTTTTTAGCAAAGAGATACTTTATAGCAGAATGGTCAGTATAGACTATGCTTTCAGACAAAACCAAATACGACCGCTGAAATTTGCTCAAAAGCGTACACAAACGGCCGCAATTCTTTTTCGGTCGAATGTAAGATTGTCTGCTTGAGCTTCAGTCATGGTTTTGCTGGCGATAGTGTATACGTTGGAAATGCTTGTTCTTTCGCGTTGCCCTAGGAGGTGCCCCAATTGCAAAATCACTGCATCACACATTAGTTCGAAGGAAGTCCCAATCGGGAGCAATCATAATCGGGAGCCCTCATTCACTTTTTCTTATAATGTATTAAAGGATTCGATACATCTCTTTTGAGAAAAAAATGGAGTTCTCTTTTCAAGCAGTTGCGTCATTGGGCGGATATATTGAGAAGTCGTGTATTAACTGTCGGTAAAACCGCGTTGCCCATGAAAATCTTCGGTACACCTTTCACAGTAAATCCGGTAAAGGGAGCATGGCTGATAACGGTCAACTTTAGCTCGGTAGAGCCACAATATCCCGACATGTAGATTGTGTCCAAAGGTGACAATGCCTTCCTTTACCATGAAATGCTTTTTTCTCCCTTCTTAGGACCCAAAAAGTGTCTTCACACCGTTCTTAACATTTTGGGTCCAAATAGGATAGGCATTAGAGAAGAATTCCCCGAAGACTGAAAAGTCCCATCCATATACACTTCCAACGTTTTTTCGACATGTCCGTGGAAAGATTGCCATCTATACATCGTGAACGTGTCGGTGCATTGCATAGCCCAAAAGCATGCGGCGGTAGACAAATGTTCCGTATGGGCAAGTAAAAGGGATTTTATTGGGGGCCTTTTCTGGACCTTCTGGTTCTATGGGAATCTGGAAATAACCCAAAAAGCCATCGAGGAAACAATATAATTGGTTTCCCGCGAGTCTTTCGAGCATTTGGTCCATGAAAGGAAGTGGAAAGTGGTCCTTTCCTGGGACTTCATTCAACGTTCTATTCGATGCTACTCTCCACCCTGTGACCAATCGAGTCGGTATAAGATCATTTTCATCATTTTTGACGACGGTCATGCCACCCTTCTTTGGTACACAATGCATCGGGCTTACCCATGGACTGTCAGAGATCGGATAAATTAATCCGGCGTCAAGAAGTTTTTCAACTTCTTTTTGATGACGTCTGTGGGATTTTATGATTTTAACCCCGCCTTGAAGCTGAACCGTGGTTCGTAGTCCTCTTCCATGAGAATTTTGTGGGTACAAAACTCTGGGTTGATACCCTTAATATCGGAAAGTTTCCAAGCGATGGCTCGCTTGTGGGACTTTAGAACCTCGATTAGAGCGGCCTTTTCCTCATTCTTTAAATCTTTTGCAATTATGACGGGTAACTTGTCGTCACCCTCCAAAAATGCATATTCTAAATGAGGTGGCAATCCGTTAGCTCACCTCAAGGGGGCTCATAAACTGAAGGTAGATTTGCTTCAAATATTTTTTAAGATCTTTTCGATTTCCAGAAAATAATTTCCTTGATTGGGAGGTGGTGGTGATGGATCACTATTAAGAATTGCTTTGAGGAGAATTATTCCCATCAGGGTCATAATATGTTGGATCAACTTCTGGTGAAGTTGGATCAACCTTTATAGCAATAAAATAAAAAAAAAAAAAGAAAAATAAAAAAACAAGAAATAAAAAAGAAAAAAAAAGAAAGCAGTCAGCTTCTTCGAAAGGAGAAAATCACTAGTCCCCAAAGGAGTTAAAGTAGAGAGGTGGTAGAAACTATTGGATCATAGTAAGGAGTGGATTGCCACACGAGATCACATTTGAAGAAAACCAAGACTTCTTGAGAGTAGTCTTCACAAAGCCATATCAATGCAATGCCGATCAATTCGTGTTTTTGCCGTCATATGATTGTAATTAAGCCAGATATCTCGAAGTTTGTACCAGATTTAATGTAATGGGTGGTCTCTCTCTGCCAACACGAAGGGTTATTTCACCTTCATATACATCGATTAATGCACGACTGGTCTTTAAGAAACCCCTCCCGAGGAGTAAGGTACTCGGGGGGTCTGGCTCAAAATCGACGACCACAAAATCTGCAGGAAATTGGAACTTTCCCACCGTTACATAGACGTCTTCAGCGATACCGATCGGTTCAGAGATCGAACGGTCCGCTAGCTCTAGCGTCATGCAAGTCGGGGTTAGTTCGGGAAGAGAGAGATTTTTCCATACGGAATATGGCATAAGATTAATGCTTGCGCCAAGATCGGCCAAGGCGTTGCATGTATTAATCCCGGAGAATTCACATGGAATAAGAAATCGGCCAGGGTCTCCAAGTTTTTTTGGTAACTTGTTTAGGATGACCGCTGAGCAATTCTCGTTCAATGGAGTTCTAGCCATTTCACTCAACTTTTCTTTGTTTCCGATTAAGGTTTTTAGAGTCGAGGCGAATTTTGGCATAAGCATCAAGGCATCCGTAAAGCTAATTTCGAAACTCAAATCTCTAAAGATTTCGTAGAATTTCTCAATTTGGTCGTTAGCTTTTTCACGACGTCTTTCATCATTTCTTCTTGAAGGAAATGGAATTGATGCTTTTTGGTTAGGCATTGAAGCACTAACTGGAGCATTTACGGGCTCAGAGATTGATTCATGATGGACAACAGGGACAACCGGAGGTTGGACGTCTTCGGTGCTTCCGTTATTAGTAGGAGGCATCGTGTCCTTTGTGACCTCGGGTTCACGTTCTACTACTTTAGGAGAAGAAGTAATAGGAATCGTGGGTCCCTTGTAAGCAACACCACTTCGAGTGGTAATACCCTTTAAATCCTCCTTCGGGTTAGTAACAGTGTTACTAGGGAGAGTTCCCGAAGTAGAGGCGGTATTAGAAGTGACAAATTTGGAAAGCATGTCCGTGAGATTGGTCAATTGATTCTGCATGTTTTGACCTTGAGTTTGCATGTTCCTCATCACAGCATCATTAGCCTTTACGTAGGCTTGGAAATCTTCCTTTGATACACCTTGAATTTGAGGAGCTGGAGCTTGATAGGCGGGAGCTTGATAAGCAGGAGGTTGAACATAAATAGGATAATATCGGGAATCGGGCTCGATAGATAATCTAATATTGTATATGTTTTGGGTTTAATCCCAAGCAAAACCCGAGCCCGGGTCCTAGTTAAATATCCTACGCGTCATAGGGATATATATATATAGATATTTTCATAAGAAAATATCTAGAAGTCACAAAAATATCTAAATCTAATTCTCATAATATCTAAAATCTTTTTCATCTCTTTTCTCTCATCTCTCTCTCTCTAAATCTTTATCTCTTTTCTAGTTTCTCCGATTTGTGTTGTGATTATATGAAGTGAAGTGTGAATCGGGTTCCTACAATTGGTATCAGAGCAGTTCAAGCCTCGGTCGTCAATGTCAAATGGTGTCTGCTGAAAATAACACTTCAGGCCCCGTTCCTCAATGTTCAAAAGACGTTTGATCGCAGCAGATCAAGCCTCGGTCTTCATGGCAATGATGTCTGATCATAACAATTCAGACCTCGCACCACAACGACAAGAGATGTCTGTTGAAAATGTCTCTTCAGGCCTCGTTCCTTAAGGACAAAAGGCGTCAGATTATGACAACTCTGACCCCGTGCCCCCAAGACAAAATGTTGTTCCTTCAGCAGAAAAGACAGATTCGTCACATCAAGGGTTAGAATTTCTCTTCAGTCCTTTACTTGAAGAAGTCTTTTCCAATCTATCAGATGGACGTGAAAACGGCATTTCTTAATGGTCCACTGAAGGAAGAGGTTTACGTTGCTCAGCCAGAAGGGTTCGTTGAAAAAGCACTTCTGGAGGGATACAGAAGGATTGGTATCCAAAGGATTCTGGCTTTGGACTAACAGCATTTTCAGACGTTGATCATGCCGGATGCCTTGATACTCGAAAAAGCACTTCTGGAGGGATACAGTTCCTTGGTGATAAACTTGTAAGCTCGATGTCAAAGAAACAAAACTGCACTGCAATGTCTTCAGCAGAGGCAGAGGGAATCGTCTATGAGGCGTTATCTATCTTTAATATAATGTCCTAACCTAATGTAGAGGTCAAAGATTAAGAAAACAGCCCGTTGTGAGAGATGGCATTTGTATACTTTTAATCATAACTTTCTTAAGTAAACCTTTAAAACCCTAATTTATACCTAAACATGTTCATACTTAAACCATATGTTAACATACTTTACATTGTTTTGTTCCCTGATATATATAAACCATATGACATAAGTATAAGTGGCATGAAATTCATAAACTATAAGCGCGCGAGAAAGACTCTTTTTACATATTAAAAAGTCCTAAGTGGTGATATAGCCATAAAGAACATGTAAACATATAAAAATGATGAAAGTAAAGACATGAAGGTTTTTAGATAACCTTATTATGATGTAAGATGATGAACCAAAGTATCTAAACCCTTGTTTAGATATAAAACCCTAGCTTTCCATTTTAAAACCATAGTTAGAACACTTTTCTTGATTAAATACTTGTATAAGGTAATCAAATGCTCTTGGATATAACAATTAGGATATACTTAGAATGGAGTGTGTATAGGAGGGGTTAGGTGAATAACAGTGTTGTATGGATTGTTTATTGAGGGTGTGGTGGTGCCGTTGTCTTCTCAAAGAGAGATAGAGAGATAGAAAATTTTCTTTTTTACCAAGTGTTTTATGCAATGTGTGTTTATCTAAATACTGTATTAAAGTATATAAGGCTGCAATAACTTGAGTCCAATGAGACAAGGTTTGGTCCTTGGGATGGTATTGGGTCTTGGTCCAGTCAAAGAGACATGGCATGGTGTTACTGTTTAATGAGAAAGGCATGGCGTGAGAATTATGGAAGGGATGGATGTTACAGTTTGAACCTACTGTGGATTTTCTTGAATATCCTTTTATCATTGCATAAGTAATATTCCGGGGCAATAAGAAAGATGTAGGTGATGATGTTTTAGTAATTTTTATGTAATGTGGCGTATAAATCGTGAGTAGATTGTGAATGCGTAGAAAGGTTTTGTGGTTCCGGGTATGCCTAAACGTATTTTATTGCGAAACGTATTTAATTTACGTAACCATCAAAAATAAAATATAAAAGTTAATTATTACTTGAAAAAGAATAATAAAATGATGCTTGACGAAAACTTTAATTCGTTTGGTGTCGTTTACATTAATTGAGAATTTATAGCTAACGCGTTTAACTTAAATTATTATAATTAAAAGTAAATGCATACGCTGAAAGAAAAAAAATATTGTAAAATTATATGACGTGTAAATGATCCTAAAAATACGGAATGTACAGCCTCTTAACAAGCTTTTTTGTCAAGATCTTGATGGTCCGAAGTTTCAGAAGTGGTTTTAAATGCCGCCTACATATGAACCATGATTTGTTCTTGGAGGCTTTGGATAGCCAGCAAATTGGGAGGACTTCAACATGTCTTCAACAGAAGATATGTATAAAGTAGAAGCTCACGGGGACCCGTTAAGTAATTCAACAACGTCTGTATCACGAACTAACAAGAATGCTTATTTTGAAAGCAACTTCAAATCTAAGTCTCAAAAGTGAGACCGACAGTAAACAATTATGCCCCAGTGTTCTAACGAAGTATACCCTGGATGATTACACTATCACTCAATGAACATATATCTCCATAGAACCCATAATAGCACCAAGTGAATCATTCCCGAATCTAATCGCGGTCACGATAAAACTTTTTTATGAAATCTATGTAGCTTGAGCGTCACCCCACGTTGTCATATTTTTTGAGTCAGCCTGAGCCTCAGTGATAACAAAGGCACGTTTTGTCTGACGACCTGCAGTTGAAAACAGACGGAAGATGGGAGAGTTTGGAAAATTTGATTCCACAAGTTGGTTGGTGGGTCATTTGGGTAGCACAAGCCATGGGTTGACATTCCTGTAAGTGTAGTAAAACCTAGTTTATAAGAGGGCGACTGAGTGTAAACTTAGGGTGAATGTTCCTTACCCTGTGGGTCTCATTGATAAAACCATCATTGTTAAGTGTGTTTTGCCAATTTGGTTTCCAAATTTGTTTGATCATGTTTAGGTTTCAGTACTTGTGTAACTTGCTTAGGTTTCTAAACTTGTTAAAACATCTGACGCACATCTTTGTTTTAACATTGGGGGGATGCATTCACCAAAGAGCGCAAATTAAGTAACCACACAAATATCATGATTAGCCGGAAAAGACTAAACATTTATACATGTTTGGACAACAGATAGGAGAATTCGAATTAATTACAAGTAGCTTAGAGGCTAATACAAGAATCAACACGATTCGTAAGTTTTAAGGACTAGGTGACTAATTGTCTAGAGTGGTCTTTACTTTCTTCAAGCTGTCACTTTTAGCTGGCGGGTATCCTATGTTTCTTGTGTATGCTCCTAGTTCTGAGATCCGCTAGTCATCAGTTGACAAACTGTTTCTCCTGTGGAAGGAAGGCACAGGGACATTAGACTTTTGAGTGTGCATATTGGCTCTACTGTTTGTGTATAGTACTACTTGATGTTGCGCTCTATTGGTCCCCATCGTTAATCATGCTTTTTACTCTAGGGGTGTTCACATGCTTCTTTCTCTTGTTGATTAAGGACCTTTGACAGGTGCCATAACACAATTCTAATATGTTCCTGAGAATGCTTAGTGTAATGGCAAGCAAATGCGAGTGATCTATCTAAAGGTCTTTCAACTTTGGCTTCTTCTACTATTTCGCGAAGTGTATCTACACTTTCCTTAAGATGCCGAGATAAACTAGATGAACTTCCCTATTATTCCTATACGGGGGGAATAGGTTCAAATTATAGCTACTTTCCTGGTGCAATTTACTTGTGGTTTAACTTAGAGTTGTAGTGACTCATGAGACGTATGAGTGTGCTGTATGTTTGGGCCCTTTAGCACTTTCCATATTCATTTTTGTAAGGGCAGTTGTCTGTTCTGTATGCTATAGCACGCGTAATTGTGTGATTTGAGATCATACAATTCCTTGTAGTGCTGCTTAATCTTTGCTTTTTCTGCACTAAATAAAGCGCATTTCGTTGTTCTGCTGCGACCATTAACTTTTTTAGTTAATTGTGAGATCTAAAAGTCTTCGGGCTACTAATGTTCAAGTGGTCAGTCTTAGTTCATACGGGTCTCTTGTAAGTTGCTGATCATGTTGCGCTTCAGCTTTTTGGATGACGTGTCATTGTTCCTTGAAGTTGAAGCTCTTGCATTTGCCGATGCACAAAACAGAGTTGAAAATCAGGAGTATCATTAACGGATGAATGAGGTTTTGTTTCGCGAAAACTATCTTTAAGGTTGTCGTGATACGCTTTGTAACCTGTAGTTTTAGGTGATTATATCTCAGATGGAAAACGGTTTAAATCAGTTCATGATAATTATCCTTAGACGGACATTATACGTAAATTAGAAAGTCTGCTTCACTAGTTCGCCAGGAAACGGGCCTTTGACAACATTATGAGCCATTTGCATTTAGTAAGACCTAGATAATTAAGCTCAAATTCGATGCAACATGAACTTCTGTTTGACAATACCATCATGCGATTCTATTATCATGCGTAATAAGAAGGTTTTTCGTTCAATCTCTCTGTTTCCTATCCACATTCCTTTGGTCAAGTTCAGCTTCCAACTCATCTCAAGGCATCATCATTTCTTTAACTTCTTTTGTTAGTGCTTTTTGAATGCCCTCAAAATGTTCTTGAAGAGTTTTGAAAAATGAAATGACCTCCGTGAGGTAACATGTCTTGGTTTGTTCAAAACCCCTTTCCCCTTCAGTGATCCCAGTTGGTGTAATTCTCTTTTTACATGTTTTCTCAAATTCTGAAAAAAGTTGTCTAAGTGTAAAATGTTAATTTTCACTTTGAATTTTGGTTGGAAGCACTTTGGGGGAAAAGCATTGCAGGTGTCATTTGGGAGGTACACAGTCAACGCTTTGATAGGTTGGTGTTCATGTCTTTGAGACCAAAATATATTGTTCCAGGGGTCAGTTGTTTCGGTGGTGTGAAGTCGCTAAAAAATTCTCTTTCGCGTAATTAAGGCGTGTGATATTGACCTTTTTATCCACTATTTTATTGCTTTCATTTTATCTATGCTTTTCTTCTAGAAATTTCAGATTGTTCTAGGTGTCTCCTCACAGTCACGTACTACGGCCAGGTGCATGTTTGGTGTGACAGTTCATGACCACTATACAGGGAAGTGCTGAACTTGCCTTGACCACGATGTAGACATAAGGTGGGTTTTAATAGCCCAATAGCTACCTTATTTTTTTTCACTTCATCATAATAATAGGCTAGGGCTTACACATCATGTGAACAGTTTGAATAAGACTGGACCTTGTTTGAATAGTTTATCCTTGACCTTATCTTTTAAGGCTTTTAAGGTCTCAAAAATTCTTCAAGGTACTTATTGTTCTTTTAATTAAAAATCCTTTTTCAAAGACGTAACTTCATCTACATTAAATTGTTAGTGGGATGTATGAGGACAAGTTTCTATTTTACAGAATGAAGTTCCTTTTTCAAATTCTCTTCCTTAATATTACGGTCACATATAACTATTCTTAATTGCTCATCAATCTTTTGTTCTCTTTCTGTTAATTCAAACCGGGCACGTCTTTCATACAGTTCAACTTGTTCCTTATATGTGGCAAGTTCAGCATTTAACGCGAAGTATTAATACTACTGTATTCATGGGTGTATGCGGAATCAGATAGAGGTCATCAGATTCATGCAGTTATTAATCTATCCATCACTATGCATCATTTGGAACTCATAAGATGCATTATTTTGTACAACCGGTTGCTGCGTTGTCCTTTACATACGATTAAGGAGTCATATTACTATCACTCGTATAATAAGCATGTGAGGTCAACAACGTTGGTTTTGGTTGTACATCGTCGTGCATCTCGTGTTCGTCTGATGGATCACAACAGCCATTTGATAGTGTTCGATCTTGTACCTCAGATAAGTCGTTTCCGAATCATAAGACGGACGCTTCTATCAAAACTGGATCTGCGGTTGATAGATTAACAATGAACAGAGGTTTGTATGTAGGAGCTCATCCACATCAGAATCATACGCATCACAGTCATCAGCTTTGTAACACCACATTATCCATTTGAGAGCTAGGTCTTAGAACCGGTTGCTCATTACATCTTCATCAATAGCATGTTCCTGTCCACCAGTAGGAACATTACTGCTCTTCGATCCAAGGACTACCCCATTCTCTTGACTTGCATATCGCACATCTTGTCTTTGAGTATTTGGAGTTCTATGGCATTGGGTTGAGTGCAGGTCCTTGCTATGTGACCTACCCTGTTGCAGTGTAGCACTGTTAACTGCCCCTCCCGCCATAGCTTGACCCGGAATTAGCATTCTACTATGTTTGGTGCTTTCTATAACCCAACTGCACCTGCACCTCGTGCATTATTACCCTGTCCTCTATTTTTGTCGACCCTGAACATTCCTGAAATAACTCCCTGCCGTCTTGTAAGTAGCTTGATTCATTGGTTTGATGAGGTTTCTGAGTTGATGGTTTGTTTGAGGAAGAAGGTTTATTAATAACTAGGTGAGTAAGACAAGGGTGTTGGTTAGGGCGTTCTCGAATTGAGGTTGTGAGTTTGGAGAAAGTCTCAGATCAGATTGTGTGGTGTCAGTAGACTGTTGGTTGGTTGATTTGTGGATCGGTGGATGTGTTGTTGACTGTCGAATGATAATGTTGAGGTGAAACATTTGAATTAGGCAAGAGGATCAACTGTTTGTTGGTGTGAGCCGTTCCAACATATATTATTCTCGTTTTGGCATGGTGCCTCGTGTTTCTGTTTCGCTTCAGGTAGCATATAGTTGATCAAAAGTTTGCATCCTTCATGCTTTGTTGAGTTTACCTAGCTGTAAGCAAATCTTACCCCTTCGGCGCATGTTATTCACAAAACAAACCGCTTGAGTTCAATTATATTTTTGCATTGTCATCTTGATGTTTTCACATGTCATTATATGCTTGGCAAATCGGTACATAGTAGTCATGAATGGTTTCTCCTTGTATCTGACGAAGTGTTCAAAGTCATCATACGGTGTGAATTCACGGTCTTCCTTTGTTATATTCCGATCTCCTTCCAAAGCATCTTCACATGTTCCCATATGTCCTCTTGCATATCAGTGTAATGATTATACGAGTGAATAGATATCTTTTGGATAGTACCTTGGAAGTATGATGTTTGTTGCCGGATGTCTGCATTGTACCTGTTCCTTCTCATCCTGGATAGATCAGAGTAAACTCGAGGTCGTTCAGGACCCAGATTGATTGGACCTTCAGTTCTTCTAGCAACATTAATCGCGTGGTCCCATCTAAAATGCGTCCTTCATCTATGTTGACTTTAAAATGTTCACCCCATTATCCTTACCCCGACAGTATAATCGAATACGTTGTTGCCATGACACAAAGTCAGCTTAGATCAAGTCTAGGTGGTTCGGGTATCTAAATTAATGTTTTTTTTTATTTTAGGAACCTGGTACATTGATGTCTTCTAAAAGATTAAGCCATAGTGATTACTTTTGATATGATTAAGTTGATCGATCATATGATATAGTAGATGTTAATGTTAAAAGTGTGATTGTTTGTTGGATTGGTGTGATCTGTGGTTTGATTGTGGCACCTCTACTGAAAGGTATAAGCTATTGGTACCCATTTAATTCGATTGTAATACACCCGTTATGTTTTTATTTTTATTTTAAAATTTAATAATTTTGTTTTTATTATAAAACTATAAAACAAAAAATATAAAACACAAAATATAAAGTTTGACAATTAAAAAGTAGCAAAACAAAAATATAACACATAAATGAATGTTTTTTAAATTTTAATAATGAGTGTTTTTATTATAAAATTGTCCTATTCTCTTCCTAATAAAACTGCTAAAAAATATGAACATATTGTAAAATATTATGGGCTTATGGGCTTATGTGTGTTCATTCTAATCTTGATTAACAAGTTAGGGTTTTTCATATGTCTTATAAATACCTTCTATTGTTTTCTTTTTCTTTAACTAGGCAACTTAAAAAAAATCCACGGTACAAAATAGAAACAAAATAGATAAAACAAAATTACAAGAAGTACATATTTATTAGATCAAAAATATCCGCGACATTGAACCACACACATAAGCCCATATAAAAACAAACTATTAAACATGAGACCGAAAAAAATAAATCCGCACAAATTAATATAAAAAAATTGCTCGGCACAAAATAGGAAAAAACATTACAAAAGTACTGATTTATTCAGATAAAAAAATACCCACGACATGACGCCTAACACATAAGCCCATATGAGAAAAAAAACAAAGGATTAAACATGAGACAGAAAAAATAAACCAGCACAAAAAAAAATTAAGGGTCCCGTCAGCATCGTCGCGGCTTATCCACACTGTTATGACATATTGTAAAATATTAAATGGTCTTAAGGGCTTATTGATTCAATCTAATAATCTTGATTAACAAGTTAGGGTTTTTCATATGTCTTATAAATACCTTCTATTGTAACATATTCTAACCACTCAATAATAAGAATGCTTTCTACCTCTTTCATTCTTGTGTTCTTGTTCTTTATATTTACAACACGTTACAATTGTTCTAAAATATAAAAAATGTTATCTCGACGTCTAGGAATATTTGAACTATTTTGGGTTTATTTTCTTTGTTGACGGCACAACTTTATGTCCATTGATGGGTATATAGTATAACTTTTTATTTCCGATAACTGACATCATATGGCTGGCTGTAAATGAACTGAACGTTCAGTGAACATTTCATGAACCGTTTGGTAAATGTTCGTTTATTTATTAAATAAACGAACATGAACAATATTTTATGTTCGTTTAGTTAAATGAACGAACATGAACAAACATATTGTCCGTTCATTTATGTTCGTGAACGTCCGATTATTCGTTCTACGATCATATATATGTTTATATTCGTCTATCGTATCTTTTTATTATATTGTTTTAAAAGTACCTTACTTAAACAAAACAACACTAATAAAACACAATATTATGACCTCGAACACGGATATCCAGATTATCTCATATAGCTTGAAGCTCATGAGAAAGATCCTGACCTTCGTACATATCATCATCGTATGTGTCATCATCATAGTCACCATTACCATACGAATCCCTCCATTGTTCCAACAAAATTTGAGTGCTAAAACCTACCCTTTCAAATGCCATATAGCGATCCATATCGTTATCAATTGAAGCAACCTCATCTTCACTATCATATTCACCCGAAAACTCTACCTTCTTCAAAGGATTGCCAGCTTTATCTACAAGAATAGCTTACCCACTAGTAAGTAAATCTTCAAACTTCCCGATTTTATCAATAATAGGAGTAGTACCAGAACTACTATTATCGACATTCATAAACGAGGATCCACTTGAAGTAGCCCCATTATTTACCAAATTAGTAGTCCTCCCATTGGTACCAAACTCCACATCATTATCTACCGAATTAAGAACATCAAATGAATTTGAATTACTAACCTCAATTGTAGGTTTCACACCTTTCTTCTTATTACCACTAAAACTAACAGTAGACTTTTTGGGCACAGGTCGATATTCTTTCTGAGGTTTAAAACCCATTTTTGGACCAACCAGAACACCTTGAGAAGTTTGACTAGGCTTCTTCATAGTCTTCTTCTCACTAGCACCTGTATTCTTCAGACATTCCTCGTGAATATGTCTAAAAACCTTACAAGACGAACACCTATAAGGTTTCCACTCATACTCAACATGGACATTACATGTATAATGGTCCTCCCTAGTACTTTTAGGCATAGCCACGACAATGTTATCTTTCAACTTCACATCAGCTCGAATCTCAATCACAACTCTAGCATAGCTTGACCTACCCTAAGATTTCATGCACATATAAGATGTATAAGAGTCAAGCATTATAAGAGTACCTAGTTTAGTAGCAATGGCACTCAAGCCATCCTCGCTGAAGGCCGTAACAGGTACACAGTGGAATTTAACCCAAACTGGAACAATACTAACATCTTCCTTCAATAGGTTCTTATCCGGATGAGATTTCTTAAGGATAAGCGGGTTATTCCGGATAAACCATGGACCATTCTCAAGCATAGCATCTAATCCATCCATGGAGCTAAATTGAAAGGAGAATAATCCGGTAGATGAGCTGAAACTATTACCTGAAGTAGTATTCATCTTATTCCTATTTAGATCCTTTTCCTTCACACCCCTCCTAATCCCACTTCCTTTTTGGCTCAAAAATCCTCGCTTCATTCCCAAAGTAATCACACCCACGCAACTAGGATTGCAATAAAATAGAAGAGCATACGATTTATAAAAGAAGCTGTAAATAAGTTTTATTATATATCAGAGCCTAAATCTCTAAAAACGAAGAAACCTAGGGGTTAGGGTTGGAATGATGCACAAACTACAATCAGCGAATGCGCATCAAGAACCCAAGAAAATCGAAACCATAAATAGATTAGGAGGATCGAACAAGAATAAAAAAGTTAAGGGTTAATTCGAACGCAAGCAGAAAACCCTAACAAAAATCAAATCAAAACCCTAAACAGGATAATACATATGTTAATACAATCAAATCAAGGAGATTTGACGTATAGACAATGATATTATGATGATTAGAGCATAAACCTGTGGATTCGATCGAGTTTTTTAAGTTAGGGATGTTAGTGTTTATTTGTTACTAGAGAGAAGTCGATTAAGGATTGTGTAAAGTTGATTGGAATACATTATGAAAGATAATGAATGGTTTCTACATGGAATTTTATTGTGTGGGTAGAAATATTAGTAGGAAAAGTTGTAAGAATGTATAACAATGCTTTTTTATATTTGCTAAAATAATGTGACACCGTAGTAATTGGTTTTTTTTTGAATGACGAATTTATTAACGAGACTAGCAAGACGCTAAAGCTCACAAAGAGACAATTACAAAAGAGCTGTCAGAGGGCTTTTAAGCCATCCTATCCAATCTAGATTTCTCCTAACTCTAGCATTACTCCAAACATAAGAATGATACACACTAAGATCAAATAAAGACGCCTTTGTTAGGACATCTAAAGAGAAAATCAACTTATTTTGATAGCTCCAGATGATCCATCACAAAACGAATATCATACCTTCCAAGTAGTCTTTGACCTCCTTCCTTAACCTCAAACCATCGAACCAATTTAACCAGCCTTGACACGAAGAAATACCAATATCCAGAAGCCCCCACCACCCTAGAAACCTGGATATAATGGCAGAGGCTATCGAACATGAAAATAAAAGATGATCTGAGGTTTTGACCCTTCATGACAAACCGGGCACTCAATAGACAACACTGCCAAACCTCTCAAAGACATATTGAACCTTTTCGGAAGCTTATTCAAAGCTAAACGTCAAGCCAAAATATTAACTTTAATTGGAATTAATTTTAACCATCTAGTAGGCGACCCATCCATAACACATAACCCCTCGTCTATGAATTTCCTAGCCTAAGATACCGAGAAAACACCTTCTCCATCCAGATTCCACAACCAACTATCTTGATCTTCAACGAGCACTAAAGTACTTATCATGTTGGTTAACTCTTTCATTTATATACCTTCTACTCCCCCTTTGGTGTTCTTCTAAAACCAAAAAGCAAACCATTTTGAACTTTATCATGAATGGAAACCTCTTTATTCTCCTCTAGATCAAATAAGCGTGGATACTTCACTTTCAAGTTACCTTTTCCCAACCAGTTCTCTAACCAAAATAAGGAGTCATTACCATTTCCCACCTTATTTTTCATACACAAATACAAATCCACACCTCTTCCTTTAAGATGAGAAATACTACGAATATAATCAAGCCAAGTTGAAGACTTACCCACAGGAATATCCCGATCCAAGTTACCACAAGGCCTATAGATAGCCTTAATAATCGACACCCACATAGCTTCAGGATGCGCCTTGAACCTCCAAATCCATTTCAAAAGCAAAGCATGATTTATAGCAAAAAAGCTAGACATACCTAAACCTCTAACTTCTTTACTAGCAACAAGACTATCCCAACTAAACCATGAAGCCTTCCAAACACCAGGCTCCATACCAAGAAAAAAACTTCTTCTACACGATTCAAGATGTTTAAGCACTCCTATCGGGACTTTGAAAAGCGAAAAGAAATACAAAGGAATAGTACTTAAAACCGCTTTGGTAAGAGTAAATCTACCACCAATAGAAAGCGTCTTCGCCTTCCATTTAGATAATCTCGCCGCCACTTTATCGATGATCAAATCCTATGAATGAATACGGTTCATTTTATTGCCCACCATAACCCCGAGATATTTGAAAGAAGTTTTGGCAGCTTCACATCCAATTAGATGTGCGCCTCTAATAACCTCGTCATACTTCACACCTCCAACTCCTATAATACAACATTTATGGATGTTAATTCGAAGACCCGAGTCAAGGTAGAAACATTGTAAAATACTAATAAGGTGGCGTAAATTCTATTCTTTTCATTCCCTAATAAAAACCGCATTCAACATAAAAAAGATGAGATATATGTAATAACTCATGAGAACCTACCTGGATTCCTTAAAAAAACCTTCCTTCCATGGCACGAATGAAAGATATATGCAAAGATTCCATTACCAACAGAAATAAAAATAGGGAGAGCGGATCTCCTTGACGTAAACCTTGCTGAAAATAGAATTCCAGAGTTGGACTCTCATTTACTAGAATCGAAGCAGTAGAAGAGACAAGATAACCTTTTATCCAACCCCTCCAACTACCACCAAAACTAAAACGATATAAGATCATGTCAAGGAAGTCTCACCGCACCGAATCATAAAGTTTTTTAAAATCGAATTTAAAAATCATAGCCTCCTTATTTTTCTGATTACACCAATCTATCACCTCACTAAGCATCATCAGACCGTCAAGAATTTGACGACCATAAATAAAATCAGATTGCTCATTACTAACCAAGCTACCAATGACCGAACTCAATCTATTCGCAAGGATCTTTCCCATAATCTTATATTGACATCCTATTAGACTGATGGGACGAAAGTCCTTTACGAATTTAGCATCATTAACTTTAGGAATCAAAGCTATAAAGGATGGGTTACAACCATTAGGAAAGGAAATAATGAGTAACGGATGATAATATGACAGTTATAAAGGACGGATGATCATTAACTTTAGGAATCAAAGCTACCGTAGTAAAGGGTTTTGGTAATTAAATCAAGGATGATCATATGAAATACTGAGTAACAGATGATACCATATATTAGAGAAGGGTACTACTATTTGTACCTTTTCTGACCTACTAAAAAGTACCAAAAAAAACATTCTCTTTTTCCATCCTGTATACAGTACAACACTATTTTTTATCAATTTATATTCCGTACTTTTTGACCGTTTAATACTTTTAACTTGTCAAACTTTATATTTTTTGTTCTGCACTTTCTGTTTTACAGTTTTATAATATAAATAAAGTTTAAAAAATAATAAAAGAATTAAAAAAACGTAAAAAAGCAGAATGGATACAAATGTTGTTTTAGAGGGGATCTCTATTCCATTAGAGAAACATAATAATCATGTGATTGTAAATTGTAAAAAAGTGTTTTGGCAAATAAAATCATATGATATATAACTGAAAAGCCATCACAACAATAACGTGACTACAAAATGCAGGGCAAATATCACAAAAATCTTGCACATATTTTTTGATTAAATTGTTAAAAAACTTACTATAAGTTATACTATATAAGATTTATTTAAGTTTTTATGCAAGTTGGTACTTTAGCGAAGCCGTCAAGTAGAGGGATCAGCTAGAGGGAAGGAATCGACTTTGAAGGGCTAAGAAGCCACGACTCAAGCCGACACTATTAGCCGAGTAGAGCCGATGATTGAAATATTGTAACACCTGTAGCCCGCCGAGGTATTATTTTATACTATAAATAATAATATTTAATTATTTAGAATGTATTTTATAAGAAAATGGTAAAGTTATAAGTTATAAATAAATAAGTATTAGGTGGTTAAAAGATAAGTGCTAAAATTAAGAAGAATGAGACTTGAGAAGCTAGTTTTGCCAAGTAGGCAAACTTAATTAACTAAATAATCAATAATAATCATAATCTGGTATTTTCCAGGAAATATAAGTGTGTGTAGGTGCTGTGTCGCCACCAAACAAGGAGAAGAAGAAGGAAACTTAGGGTTTTATTAATTTGGTAAAATTAATCAAGGAGGAAAGGGTTATCAAGCTAATAGGAGTCTCTAATCGCATTTCCCTCATCAAGTAAGTAGTTATTTAATATAAAAATTAGGGTTTATGTAATGAATTTTGAGTATAGTGGTTAGAGGTTATTAATTTATGATTCTAAACACTAATTGGTTATTATTAGGGTTAATTCTCCTATAGGAAGCAAAGGAGGAACAAGCTTTGAGTTTCAAGTAGGAAAATTAAAGTCATAATCAAGGTAAGTATATTGAATAAACTTGTTAATGATATCATAATGTCAATTTTATTGAATTATGATGTAATGTTTCAAGGAGTTATGAATGTTAAGTAGCTTGGATCCAGCTCTAGTAAATGTATAATGTTAGCATAATTATATGCTTGTGAAAAGTATGTTTTAATGTTATGAATGTACTCCTTGATGTTTAATAACTAGTTTAATCCCTAGTTATAACTTGATGAATATAGTTTATGTCATATACTTACTAAGCGTTTTGCTTACGAATAAGTTTATAAATGTTTTGTAGGTTCGAGTGAAGTAGACAAGGGTAAGGAGAAGAGTTAGCTTGATGGGATTAAAGTAGCGTTTTGGACTTGGTAAGTAGAAGACCATCTTTTGGATCAAGGAGACGTTAAAGTTGACGCCCCAAGTGTCCCCTTTTGTTTTGGTATATTTTTTGTGATAAATTTTAGGTCAATATTATTTTGGGGTCAAAATAATGTGGTCAATATGTCTAATGTTAGTCTTGAATTGATTTATGTGAATAATAAATAGTGAAGTGATTATGTAGTTGTATGTATGGTTTAAGGGTGTTTGGATTAAGGGCATTATGACTCATTCATTTGTTAAAGTCAAGGAATTATATTGGCGAATTAAGTGGTCAAAAGTAAATTGGTTAAATGCAGTATTTGGGTTGTTTTGGGTCTGTTACAGAAAGTTAGTTTTATGGTTTTGGGTTTTATGTAGACTTCTGCAGATTCTGCAGAGTTTTGAATCTGTTTTGAGTTCCGAATACGACGTATTCAATTTATTGAATACGGCGTATTCAGTTCTTAGACCCAATACGGAGTATCTAAATTATTTTTTACGGTATATCCAATTCTGGATTCAATACGGAGTAATCACAATTTTGAATACGGAGTATTCACAATTTTGAATACGGAGTATCTGTTGGTCCTTTGGAATCTTATATAAGGTTTATCAAATTAAACTAATCTGATTCCATGGCAACAAAGTGAGTTTTAAACAAATATATATGAAGAATATAGAGAACAAGTTTAAAACATACAAAAATATTTTTCAATGTATAGGTTCTTTTTAGAATCAAATAAAGAATCTATGACACACCTTGCTTGCGGAATAGCAAGGTGGTTGAATGACAATTGAGGTGTTATCTCCTTCGAACTTATTCTCCAACCAAAGTTATGAGAAATAAGAAAACAAACTATTCGACTAGAACTGAAGCTTCAACTTTAGCAGTTTCTATTCAGTTTATTTGAGAGATAAATAAACTCTTCAATGTGTTTCACATTAATTAGAAGAGATGATATTTACTCTAGGAATCCCTTTCCTTTTATAGGAAAAGGGATTAGGGTTTATAAGTTTAACCCAGACTACGTGGTAAGCATTAAATGGGTGGTTAAACTACCATTTAACGCACGTTTGCTTTCTAAGTACTAGGTACTGTCCTTTGAAGAAAGTTGTTGTACTTCTATACTAACTTTTAGAAGTTACTTTTCCAAGGAGATTTATTTATTCCTTTTGACATAAAGCAATCTTTTTCCCGCCTTGTAAACCTTCTAGAAGTGAAACAACACGTTTCAACTTCTATTAAGGAGATAGACAACGTTCAGCTTAGAATTGTCAACCAAGCTGAACTGAAGCTCTTACAAAAAGACTTCTTCAGTTTCTGTACCGCTGCATAAACCGAAGTGAAGATACTTCCCAATCTACTAAGGACCTAAAGAGTTGTCGCTGAAGAACCTTCAGCGACTCAAGCTGAAAGACTTCAGATTGAGCAATACTTAGGGGATTTTATGTTTAAATCTACTGAAAGACTGAAGGGCTCAGGAACTGAACCCAACAATCTCCCCCTATTTGAATATACAAATAGCCTAAGTTAAAATCAATTGTAAGTGAGCAAATAAACTTCTTCTTATACAACTAATATGAATTGAACAACATAAACTGATAACCATTCCTTTTAACTTTCATTACATTACTTTTACAAAAGATAAAGTTATTACAAATGGTTTCCATTCTACTGTCTTAGCTGCCCAATGAACCTCTTCTTCATGCTAAACTTGATGACTTGTGTTTTTTTGTTGACCTGGAATGGTCTTTCAAGTCACTAGTTCTTTTTCTTTTCTTGTTTGCTAACTCATTTAGCTCATTCAGAGGATCTTGTTCTTTGAGAGGTTTGTTGAAGTCAATCTTTAGTTCTTTTTCAGTTTGATCAAGGTATTCCATTCTTGTCTTTAACAATCCATAGATGGTTTTCCATTCTTTTTCTTTTCTATTAGGACAAGCTTGTACAACCTCTCTCCATTCAGCCAGTTGTAAGTGACTGACTTTGAGATTTGCAATGACTTCAATAGTCTCATCTTCCCTATATACTTTTAGTGAGATAGGGCCTTTTTGTGTGATAACATCATAGTTTATGATCTTTGAGCTTTTTCTTCTTTTTAGCATCTTGTCACAATATTTATCAAAGAGTAACTTCTTGTTATGATATTGTTTCACCACATCAATGCCCAAAAATCAACTAGTTCATTTTGCAGGTTTGTTTCAGCATCCTTGGTGGTGTTCTTCTCCCCATTAGCAGGTGAAGCAGTTGCTTGGCCTGCTAAAGGAACATCCTTGGTCATAGCGTCTAATGCATTTTCCACCACAGTGGCAAACTTTTTCAATGTTTCAGTAACCTTGTTTAATAGACTTGGAAGGGAATCTAAAGTCTTAAGCTATTTCTAAACTGAAGAAACTAGAACTGGTAAAGCTTGAAGCTCCACGGGAAGTTCCCATTGAATGTTCTTCAGTTTAGCAACCTAGGATGTAAGACTGTAGATAGTGGAAGTGAAAGTCTCCAGTTTTGTTGGAATCTCTTTTAAGTCCCCAGGTAGCTCGATTTTTATATCTTTAACATGCTGCTCTAGCTCTTTAATCTCTTAAGATAATTCAGTGAATTTTAAGGGGAGGTCTTTCAGTTCAGTTGGTAAGCAGCTAGCAAAGTTATGTGAGGCTAAGATTTTGGAGAGTTTAGGCTTTAAAGAGGTTACCAAAAGATTAGTACGCTGGTTGATGTATGGATATGAGGACCTAGCCTTTAGTGAGGCAACTTCAGCTTTAGATTTTTCCTTTTGTTGTGCCATCTCATCCTTCTGGGACTAAAGTAATTAAACTTATGCCATTAACTGTTGAATTTGAGATGATTTTGGAGATGGAGGATGAGGGGTTGAAGTGTCTTCAAGTCCATCATGAGAAGATGCATGAGTGTCTTTATCTTTGACAATATCTTCCTATTCACTCTCATTTGAAACAATGATTGGTTCATCTTGTAAGGAGTCATGAGTGAAGAAGACAGATATTGTGTCTTTCATGAGATCTGATAAATCCTCCAGCTTTATTTTCTTTGAAATTTCATCAGCTCTAGACTCCTCATTTGTACCTGAATCACTTTGGGCAGTTTTTAACCCATCTCTAGTAGATTTGGTTTGATCTATAAGAACACTTAGATTAGTCCCTGCAAATATGTGATCAATGTAATAGGTTTTGGTCCTTCATCCATACCTTGTTGTGAAGGTATGGAATCATTAGGAGCAGATAATCCAGGATCAGCTTCAGTTGTAGAATCTGCTGAAGCATCATATCTTGATGCAGACTCATAGTGCAAATGAAAGAAGCTGAATAAAACAGGTTCATTAAGAATTAAATGCAGACATACCACTACTGAGTTAAGGGTGGGCTCCTTCTTCACTTGTGGCCCCTAAAGATGTTGGGCCACCAGCTGCTTGTTGTGCCTCTTTATGCATTTCACTAACCACTAGTGTGGGAGGTGATAGATGGCTTGGGATTTTGTCCTTGGCCAAACTAGACTGAGTTTCTTTTTTTGATTGGCTAGTTTTAGATTTAGATGCCTCAGTCTTGGACTCAGATGTGTGTTTTAAAGATTGCTTTCTTTTGAGTCCACTTTTAGCTCCAAGCTTTTTGCCTTGGGGAACCTCCTCAGTTTGTAAGGAAGGTTTAGGAGCTTTGGGGTCCACAGGCACATCTAGATTATAGAGAAAGCCTATAAGTTTAAAAAGTAAAGTGGAAGGGTCCTTCAGTTTGGTTTGGCACAGTGCCAGTTTATGAACCTGAAGACCCAAGTGGGGTTTATGGTGAGTTCTTCATTCTCATATTTAGGCATCATGTATTCCAGTAGAAGAGATATAAACTTAGTATAGGGAACAACCTTTTATCTAGTTTTCTTGCTTAGTTTGTGAATTATATCCTCCCATATTAGCCTAGTATAATCTACCTTTACCACATTGGCCAAACAATATAGGATGGTGGCATCTTTGTTGGAAATATGTCTGCACCTTTTTCCCGAGCACCTAAACACAAAGACTATAACCTAGTCATAAGCCTCTACTAGAGGAAGAATAAGCTCCCTTTTTAAGAGTTCCCTTTGCCAAAATCTCCCTATTGTACCCTATTGTTGCAAACCATAGTATTACTATTATTATGGAGGATGGGGAAACGTACATACATAAGTGAGGTAGGTAATGAGCCCTAAGAGAATTCCTAAAGGTGTTGATACCTACATCTCCTCTAATTCCCCCTGTAGGAGTTGATACCTAAATCTTAGAGTGATCTAAGGTCTTTGCAGTATATCAAATATCACTCAGGTATTCTTTGTATTGAGTTGGGGCCCTAATAAATGCTTCCTTTAGGCAGCATTTGGAAATGAAATCTAACACCTCTCTAAAGTATTTATGAGATTGGTGCGATGGGATATATAATTCAACATTATTTTGGTGTGGATGAAGGAAATACCTTCAAATGACTCAACCGATCTGCTGGTACTAAAGGTTTGGGCTTTCGGGTTTTTCAAGATGATAGGTTCTTCTTTGAGTAATTTCAGGTGAATTAGGGTTGAGTGTGATTATAAATGGCATTAGGGGTTTAATATATTATCTTGGTTAGAGGTGTGTGATTGATTGTGTTCCTTGATGGATTTGGATAGTGAGGTGTTGAAAGGTTGTTGTAATTTATATGAATTGATGAAATTACAAAATTTTCTTTAGACATTATAATTAACTTTGAAAAATAAATTTTCAACACGGGTGCTAAACTTTGAATTTAATGAAGTCAGCAAGCATGAAACAGACACCTAGATAGTGAACAGCCATCCTAATCAACTGAAAAAGTAGGTAATAAAGATGATGAGGTCCATTCTAACTTTTTGATATCCTCTAACAATATATTTTCAATAAACAACTTCTTTGAAAAGGAAATTAATTTTGACAAAATAATATTATTTTTGAATCACATTGTTTTAAAACTGGCCATGAGAATTGTAAGTTATGAAAACTGGACTATGTTTAGGTTTGGTGTTATGTTTATTTGAACAGATTTTTGTAATCTTCATATCATCATCTGCAAAGCGAATGCGACATATTTATTTTGATAAAATAATATTATTTTTGAAAATCACATTTGTTTTAAAACTGGCCTTGAGATTGATGTTTGAAAACTGGACTAGGTTTAGGTTTGGTGTTATGTTATGTTGAACAGATTATTGTAATCTTCATTATCATCAATCTTCTAGCGAAGGCGACAAAACCCTGAATGAGACATATGTGATTGCTCAGTTACTTCACTTAAGCAAGCTAAAGGTTATAGGCAAAAACTGAACTGACATTTAGCATATGAAAGTTTGTTCAGTTTTGGATGAAAGTGCTAAAGCTTCTGTTTTCTTTAGTCAGTACTGAAGCTTCAGGTTTTGAATCAATGTTCAGCATACCTAGTTCAATAATCAATCTTTTATAAGTTGGCTCATCCAGAGGCTTGGTGAAGATATCAGCAAGTTGATATTGAGTGGGAATAAAATGTAATTAAATGTCCCCTTTTAGAATATAATCTCTGATAAAATGATATCTGATATCAATATGCTTTGTTTTTGAGTGCAGAACTGGATTGTTTGAGATTGCAATAGCACTTGTGTTATCACAAAAGATAGGTACCTTTTCATAAATGATATCATAGTCAGCGAGTTGACTCTTCATCCACAATACGTTGGAACAACATCCAACGGTAGCTACATATTCAGCTTCAGCTGAAGACATAGCTACATATTGTTGTTTTTTTAGCACTCTAGCATACTAGCTTGCTTCCTAGCAACTGACAATCACCCGAGGTGCTTTTCCTATCCATGTTGCACCCAGCATAGTCAGAGTTTGAGTATCCTTTTAGGTCAAAACCTAAACATTTTAGATACCACAGACCAAGAGTGGGAGTACCTTTTAGATACCTGAAAATTCTCTTAACAATAATAAGGTAGGATTCCTTAGGATTTGCTTGATATCTTACACATAGACAAGTTGAGAATTGAATGTCAGGTCTGCTTGCAGTTAGATACATTAGTGAACCAATCATACCTCTATACTGAGTCTCATTTACAACTTTGCCACTAAGATCAGGTCCTAAGTTGTTAAGGGTTCCATTGGAGTTTTCACTGATGAACCATTTATGTCATACTTTTTCAGCAGATCCTTGACATATTTTTCTTGGTTGATTGAAATGCCTCTTTTAGATTGTTTAATCTAAAATCCAAGGAAATAGGTAAGGAAACCTATCATGCTCATTTCATATATTTAAGTCATCAGTTTAGCAAACTGTTTGCATAATTTTGTGCTGGTGGACCCAAAGATAATGTCATCAACATAGATTTGAACTAGAATCACATCTGTTTTAGTTTTATAGACAAACAGTATGTTGTCTATCATACCTGTAACAAACTTGTGTTTTGTGAGAAAGGTTGAGAGAGTTTTATACCATGCTCTTAGAGCTTGTTTAAGTCTGTAAAAGGCTTTGTCTAATTTGCATACATGGTTGGAAACTCATTGCTCTCAAAACCTAAAGGTTGTTTGACATAAACTTCTTCTTTTAGTTTACCATTGAGGAATGCACTTTTGACATCCATTTGATAAACAATGAAGTTCATGTATGTGGCAAAGGCAAGAAAGATTCTGATTGCTTCAAGTCTTGCAACTGGAGAAAAGGTTTCATCATAGTCTATGCATTCTTGCTAATTGTAGCCTTGGGCTACAAGTCTTGCTTTTTGTTTTTGATGACAATTCCAGTTTCATCTCTTTTATTCCTGAATACCCATTTTGAGCTAATTATGGTTTTACCATAAGGTGCAAGAACTAATGTGCAGACTTTGTTTCTAGCAAATTAGTTTAGTGCATCTTGCATGGCATCAACCCATCCTGGATGCTGTAGTGCATTAGAGACCTTTTTAGGTTCTTTTTCAAAGAGAAAATCTACAAAGAGACATTCATGAGCTGAAGCTGCACCAAGTTCTTTGGCCATGGCTCTTGTGAGCATTCCAACTCTTGGATTACCAATGATATTGACTAACTCAATGTTCTTGTCCTGAGACCATCTATCTTGAGGAGCTGGAGTAGCCACTGATAGAATAGGTAAGGGTGGATTTGGGATTGGAATTGTATTTTATACTGAACTATCCTTTTCTCTTGGAGAGGATGAATGTTCAGATATCTGAATGTCTTTAGTGTTTGTGAGATTATCAATGGTTTTTTCATTATTGGGTTGATTGGAATGTTCAGAATGATCATCATTTAAGATTTCATCATTTTGAACAGATTGATCATTTTGATCAGTTTGACCATTTTGGTCAGATGAAACTTCAGTTTTAAGAACAATTGGTTCAGGACATTCATAGGTTTCTATGAAGGACACATCATTGCTGTTTGTTTGATACCTTTTAGAAGGCTCATAAGGATGAAGATATTCATCAGGTGGATATCTTTTATTTTCAGCAATGTAATGTTTGTCAACGTGAAGGTTATGAAGAATTGATAGCATCAGGAAATCATCAAATTTGATGTGATAAGGTTTGCTTTAGTTGCATTACCTTCTTGTGTTGAAAAATCTGATGGCCTTAGAGACCAGTGAGTAACCAAGAAGATAACCATCACTTTGAAAAATCTGATGGCCTTAGAGACCAATGAGTAACCAAGAAGATAACCATCACATCTTTTTCATCAAACTTTCCTAGGTGATCTTTATGATTATGGATTCTCTTACAAAAAATTTCGTAAGGAGTTTTAAGATGTCTTTTCACAATGGTGGATCTATTTTGAGTATAGCATGCAGTGGCTACAGCTTCAGTCCAATATTGTTTTGAAAAGACAGACCCTGAAAGCATTGTTCTTGTGGCTTCTATGAGGGTTCTGTTTTTCCTTTCAGCAACACCATTTTGTTCAGGTGTATAGGGAGAGAAGTTTTAAGAAATCCCTTTTTCATCATAGAAGTTGACATGGATGCTATTACTGAATTTAGTACCATTGTCAGTTCTAAGTTGTTTGACTTTAATGTCATTTTGTTTTTCAATTCTTTTAATGAAAGACATGACAGTTTTAGGTGTTTGACTTTTCTTTTTCAAGAAGTATACCCAAGTGTACCTTGAGTACTCATCAACAATGACAAGGGTGTACTTTACATGGTTAATGGACCTAGGAGTTACAGGTCCAAATAAATCCATGTGAAGAAGATGAAAACATTTCTTGATAGAAGATTTTTGTTTTTTTAAAGCTGGCCCTATGATGCTTTCCTTTTTCACATGATGAACATGGTTTGTCCTTTGAGTAGACAAGTAAGGGAAGACCAATAACAAGATTTTGTTTTTCCAGTTTATTGATTGTTTTGAAGTTTAGATGAGCAAGCCTTTTATGCCAAAGCAGTTGAGATTTTCAGAAGCTTTGGCAAAGAAGCAAGATTCTTGAGCAGAAGATGTCATGTCAAGAAAATATACATATCTTACTCTTGGAGCAATCGTTACAATTTCTTTGTTAGAGTTGAAGATTGTTCATCTTTTCTCATCAAACTAAACAATATACTTAGCATCACAGAGTTGACTGATGCTAATTAAATTGTATTTAAGACCATTCACAAATGCTACTTTTGTGAAAACTATACCATTACATTTAATTGAACCGTATCCTTCAGTGACGCATGCTGAGTCATCTCTAAACACCACTTTTAGTCCTGGTTGTTCCTCATATTTATGCAGGTAACTCTTGACACCAGTCATATGCCTTTGAGCATCCACTGTCTATGTACCAGATGGGCTTCCTGATGTCACACTACACAAATACGTTTTAGAATGGTTAGTTTTGCATAGAAACCCACCTTCTAGTGGGAGTCTTGGATCTGTTAGCATTAGATGATTCAGCCCTAGTTGATTTTAGAGCTTCAACCTTTTTGGCTTGAAGTTCTTCACCTCTTTTGAACCATTTAATATCATAGTGATCAGTTGTGGTAGAGTTAAGCTACCACGGGCTTCACGTCCTTTGAAGGCATGTTGAGGATTTCTTAGATTGATCTCTCTTTCTAGAGAGATAATCCTGTTATGACCATTTGTGTCATGGTCATAACTTCTACATAATCTACATACGGGATAGTATAAACATTCATCAAATAAATGATCTATACATCCACAATGTATGCAAGATGGAAAGAAGCGTTTTGATGATCTTGGGATATGAGATCTTGAAGAAGATCTACCTAAATTTTTGAGATGATGAGACATGTTCATGGTGGAAATATATTCAGCATGATCACAAGTTCTGTGATCAGTTCTGTCACACTTTTTACAAAACAAAACCTTATAACAATTCTCTGAAAGATGATTGTTTAGGCCACACAGGTCACAACTCTTTTTAAATTGTGTTTTGTATTTGTTTTGAAGTGCATATTGTGGAACCTGTTGATTATTTCTGGAGTAAGATGACTGATTCTTGCTAAATTGTAATTTTAGATTGTTAAGCTCGTTTATCACAATAGCCAAAGGAGGATCATCTTTGATTTTCACACTTTTTAGTTTACCAGCAGGAGCTGAGTTAACTTTTGAAGCTGAAGAGCTTTTGTTACCCTTAGCAGGAGCTAGGGATGGTTCATTTATTTTGACACCTTTTAAAGCTTCAACTCTGAATGCGGATTTTAATCTCAAAATTGATTTGATAGTCTTTGATCCAGAAGTAGGTACAACACCATCCAACTTCTTTAGTGGATGAAGAGGGGTGCTACAGACTGAAGATTAATCAACTGAATCATACTCAGTCGCAAAAGAGTCAGTAACAACAACTGATGGATCAGTAGTGTTTCTTTGTGACTCAGCTGGGAGTATCCTACTAGTATCATGATTTGGCAAAATAAAACCTTTAGCTTCAGACAACCAGGGTCTTTCAACACCAGGTATGGACACTTTTATGTCATCAGCTAAGGATTTTACAAAGACAAGGTCTTTTTGCCCAGAACTGGAGGGATCTTCAGTGAGTTGATCAACTCCTAGAATTATCTTCTTTTGAGAGGGGATTTGTTCACTAATACACCGATTTACTTTGTTAGAACTATTAAGCTATATTTTAGTGATTGCTGTTAGCTCTTTCAGTTTTGTTCTTAAGTTTTATTCTCTTTGAGAATCTTAGTGTTTACATACTGCATGGTAAGAAAATCAAGTTTTGCTTGTTTTAATACTAAATGATGTTCTTTGCATGCATTCAGTTCATGAACAAGATCTTTATGTTTTGACAAAAGATTATTTCTTTGTTCTTCAACATAATTTAGATCAATACACAAATAATCTAGATAGGTTTTTCTATCATCATTATCTTCCATTTCAAGAAGAGTGTGTACCTTTCTCATGGAGATTTTCATGCATTCACCATTTCTGGCGCCTTCTTTGCAGACAACATCATTTTCTTTAGCTAGTGCCATGAGTACTTTAACTTCCACAATCTCATTGTCATATGATGGCACTTCTTCTTCATCTGATTCATAGGCTTCAGCAATGAGACCTTTGTTCTTAACAGTTGCGGCTTTGAAAGCTGAAGCACTTAACCTTAGGAGAGCTAGTTTAGCCTTGACTTTGTTGTATTTAGCTTCAAAGTCCTTGGTAGGCCTTATTTCTAGTTTGTGCTGAGAGGAATTAAGAGGTTTTTGTTGAAAGGGTGATTTATATGAGGGAACTGAAGCTTTTGACCAGCAGTCTCTTGCAAAATGACCTTCTTTGCCACATTTGTGGCATTCAGTTTGGTCAGTTGCTTTTGCACTGCTGAACCTTTGAGTACCCTTCTTGAAGAATCTTTTAGACTTGGCTAAAAGAGCTCTTGCTTGATATTCTTCTTCTAGGTCATTTAGGTACTCATAACTGCTTCTTGTATCCTCTTCATCATCAGAACTATCTTGAAAGTCCTGTACAATAGAGGTAGAGATGAAGGCAGTTGACAAAGGTGTTGCAGAGACAAGATATTTGTTCTTTTCAGTCTCATAAATGTTGTCTATTAGGTTTTATTTATATTCGAGTTTACCAAATAGAGAAGCAAGCTCACAATCTTTCACATGATTTGTGTTTCTGAGACTTTGACAGAAACTTAGCCACTTCTTTGGTAACCCATTTATAAAACCAGTATTTATTTCAAGCTTTGAAAGTGTGATGCCATCATTTACTAACTCATTCATCAAAGCTTTGTATCTAGTGAAAGTTTGTGTTAGTGTTTCACCTTTTTTGAATTTGAAGGTGTTATAACACAACTTTAGGTCCATGACCCTACTTTCTTTCACATCAGAGGGGCCCTCATGATATAGTATCAGGTCATCCCAGGTTGATTTAGCTGTTAAGCAGTTTATGACAGAATTTATTTGGTCATCTGGAAGGACAGACATGATGAGACTTTTGAGTTGCTAATCTAAGTTAGCAGCCTTTCTCTCATCTGTAGTCCATTATCCTTCTGGCTTCTTTTGACCAGCTGTCATGGGGATAAAAGGACCATTTTTGATGATATTTTCAAATTAGGGTTCAATACCAAGGATGTGGCACATAAACCTCCTTTTCCAGTTGGTGAAATTTTCCACTTCTAGTATAGGAGCAACATTTAACTGGCCACCCTTATATTCAAGAGTTTGTGGTACTTCTACTGCTACCATTTAAGATGGATCTTGATTTTAAAAATCTTTGAGCCTTTTTATATATCCTTTTAAAGGGATTTAATAAACCAGAAGGCTCTGATACCACTTGTTGGTCCCTTAGAATCTGATATAAGGTTTATCAAAATAAACTAATCTGATTCCATAGAAACAAAGTGAGTTTTAAACAAATATATATGAAGAATATAAAAACAAGTTTAAAACACACATAAATACTTTTCAACGTATAGGTTCTTATTAGAATCAAATAAGAAATCTATGACACACCTTGCTTGCAGAATAGCAAGGTGGTTGAATGACAATTGGGGTGTTATCTCCTTCGAACTTATTCTCTAACCAAAGTTATGAGAAATAAGAAAACAAACTATTCGACTAGAACTGAAGCTTTAGCTTCAGCAGTTTCTATTCAGTTTCTTTAGGAGGCATTTACTCTGAGAATCTGTCAATAATAAGAAACACTAACTAGACAATGATCCGGAGGTCGAGGAGGATTAAACAAATAAGAAGCCATTTTATTATTTAGAGAGAGAAAGGAATGATGTGTGTGTTTTCTAGAGAGAGAAACAACATACACTTATGAAACAATATGAATCCTCACCCCTTCATAGAAGTATGGAGGGGGTATTTATAGTCCAAACACAACTAAACTATACTAAGTAGTCTAATCTAGTCCCTGCGTGTTTGGCTATTTATGAACTAATGTAATTCCGGATAAATCAACATATTTTAAGGCTAACAGAATCCCTTTCCTTTTATAGGCAAAAGGATAAGGGTTTACAAGCTTAACCTAGACTACGTGGCAAGCATTAAATGGGTAGTTGAACTACTATTTAATGCACGTTTGCTTTCTTTGTACTAGGCACTGTCCTTTGAGGAAAGTTGTTATACTTCTATACCAACTTTTAGAAGTTACTTTCCCAAGGAGATTGCTTTATTCCTTTTAACATAAAGCAATCTTTTTCTCGCCTTGTAAACCTTCTAAAAGTGAAACAACATGTTTCAACTTCTGTTAAGGAGATAGACAACGTTCAGCTTCGAATTATCAACCAAGCTGAACTGAAGCTCTTACTAAAAGCCTTCTTCAGTTTATGTACCGATGCATAAACTGAAGTAAAGATACTTCCCAATCTTCTAAGGACCTGAAGAGCTGACGCTGAAGAACCTTCAACGACTCAAGCAGAAAGACTTCAGCTTGAGTAATACTTAGAGGATTTTATGTTTAAATCTACTGAAATACTGAAGGCTCAGGAACTTAACCTAACAATATCCATATTTGGACTTAATACGACATATTCAAGTTAATGAATATGACGTATTGAACATTGATCACAAAATGTTTATATCTCTTTCATGCTTTGAGTTTCCATTTTTGAGTTTTCATATATTGTTCTTATAGATGTTAATGAGCTTGTGTATGCTACTTTTTTTTATGTATGTTTCAAATTTCTTATAGTTTATTTGTAAAGTCCAAATGTAAGTATTTTCGAAAAAAAATCTAGTGTCGTTCAAGGGATGTTTCAACTTGGTATTAGAGCCTTGGTCTAAGAGATTTAGGATGTCACGTAAGGATGTCCTAGACTTAGACCTTGTATGCGCGTTAGTAATAATGTAGGTAGTATGTGTATAATTTATGCGACTTTTGAAAATACATGTGTACAGTATCTTTATGACTACACATGGCCACCATAGTGATAAAAATAAATACATATGTATAATTGGAATCGTTGAGACTATACACATAGGGAAAGCATAGGATTGGCTAAGTGCATAAATTTAAAATGTCATTAATGAAATTGAATAAGCCTATGATTATGTGTTGATAATTTAAATTCTTAATTTAAGTAAGAAGAAAAGATGATGAATGCACGTCATAAGGAAGTTTTGAAAGCTTTATCTTCCAAAAGGTGTTGAGTCTCTAAATAGTGATGTGGATCATGGTAATGGTGATAATGGGTCTTCTTTTAGTTATGATGACCTCAACTTTAGAGGGTTTACGGATGAGGAGACAAAAGTCTTATGCTCAATGATATGAGGCAAGTAGGAAAGGCGATTAAGAATATATATAATGCCTTACTATATTAGCCGTACAACCGATAACCTTAAAGAAGTGATTCAAAAAGAGCTAGAAGGGTTTAAGAGGGAAGAGATTATGAAAGGCTTTAGGAATGAGATGGCTACTTACCGGGATTGAATGAGATGGCTACTTACCGAGATTTTACGACATGTGATGTGCCAAAATTTGATGGAACACTTAATCTAATTTCTAGTACAAGATGGCTTTCCGCCGTTGAAGGTGCCTTCCGTACTATTTGTTGCAAAGAATAAAACAAAGTCAATTTCGCTTCAAATTTTCTTCATGATAGTGCCAAGATGTGGTAGGATGTAAAGGTTTACGAGAAGGGTGAGGAATGGATAGGATCGTACATGTGGAGGGATTTCAAAGAGTTGTTTAATGCCGAATATGCTCCGGCCAAAGAAGTTGATAAAATTCGAGAAGAGTTTTAAACTCTTATGCAAACAAACGCGATGGTGAATGAATTATGGAAGAAATTCAATGATTTGATATCCTATTGTCCCGAATACCATGGAAAGGAGAAGCTCAAGGTCGAAAGATTCTAAAGAATGTTACGTGATGACATCCGATAGGTAATCTCTCTTTTCAAATGCAATACTTAGATGATATTTTGAGTAGAGCTCGAGTGAGAGAGGCGGATTTTGTGAAGATCGTTTTAAGCTCAGATTGGTTAGATCTTTATATCTAGGATTGACAATAACAATGAAAACAATATGCACAGCGGAATTAAATAGAGAACATCATTATTGTTAAACAAGGTTTTATATTCAAATGTTTCCCTCTTACCTCAAACACAATCTTGGGGCTACACCAACTAACTATCTAACTATGGTGTATACACACACCTTTTACTATTCGACTCTCATCAGTCGACTTTGCTATATCTAAAACCTATGTTTATGATCTCTTTATATAGGGAGAGATCAAGACTTACATAAGAAGATAAGTATAAGACAAATAAATCATTTAAATATTAAACTTGATCTTCTGATATCTTCTATCTTCATAAGGAGATATTCCAGAATCTACATATTCTCCACCGGCTTGTAGATTTCTTTAATGACGATTTTAGTCCTTTTGTTTCATTCTTTTATTTACTTTGTCTTATCAAATCAAGAATCCCAACAATCTTCCCCTATTTGATGATGACAAAACAAACAAAGTCGTGTACGAACTTCATCATAAAGCCAAAGCTTCCCCTGAAGTTGAGATGTAATCATCTCCCTGAATGAAAAAAATCTTTAGTACTTAAGATCTCCTTTTCTTCTTCAAAGGCTTGTCTTGATTCATCATTCATAGCATTAGCAACCACTTCTTGAGTAACCATCATCTCAAGTTTATCTTGCCAGATTTGGTCATCTTCTGGCATCTGATGTTGTCCTTCCTTATCAAAATCATCTTCTGAAACTTGTATACCCTTGTCTGGAGAAGTATTTTCAGAAGGTTGTTCTTGTGCATCCTGAACAACATCCTTTACGACTTCTGAGCAGTAGAAAACATAAACTAGCAGTAGTAATAAAGATCAACAGTAGTAACGAAACACTCCATCTCAAGTGGTGCATGAACATAACCTGGATTATTAAACATTTTTAGGACAATGTTGGTAATTATTATTTGATGAAGACAAAATAAAAAAAAGAGATAAAACATAAGGATCTAAATCTAGCATTATGGAATGAATTCTACAAGCTGGTGGAGGATATTCTACAAAAGATAAAAGATTCCAAAAGATATGATTCTTGAAGATAAAGATAAAGTTTATTAAAGAATTAAAAGATTTAGTTTCCTTATACAATTATGTTTTCCCTTGTAAATCTAGATGGACTCTACTATATAAAGAGATCCCTAGATATAGTTTTAGGTGTGTCAAAGATGTAAACACCAGAAAAGTGTGTGTGTGTCTAGGCGTCAAGTTCTCTAAGTGGACGCCTAGGGTTTAGTATTTTAGCCTCAAGGATCTAAAGAGATCCCTAGATATAGTTTTAGGTGTGTCAAAGATGTAAACACCAGAAAAGTGTGTGTGTGTCTAGGCGTTAAGTTCTCTAACTGGACGCCTAGGGTTTAGTGTTTTAGCCTCAAGGATCTTTGATTCTTTGTTATAGTTTAGATAACACGTTCTAGAATTGATCATCTAGAATTGGGGCTTGTAGTAGTCATTGTATTAAGATGATGATGAAACCTTGTTAGGAAATAATAAAGAATGTTCTTAATGTTTATTCCGCTGTGCATTCTATTGTTCTTTGTTATTGTTAATCCTAGATTAAAGTTCTAATCAAACTAAGCTTAAACGAGCGTATGGTTTTCACAAGTGGTATCAGAGCTTTGCTTTGAGAAACTTTGATCTAGAAGACATGGAGTTTGAATTTACAAATTGTAATACTACTGCTAAGTTACCCATACTCAAACTGGGTGAGTATGAGATGTGGGTGATAAGAATTAAGCAATACTTCCAGATCCATGGCTATGCTCTATTGGAGGTCATAAAGAATAGTGATTCATGGGTGTCTATACTACAAACAGCATAGGAGAATGGTACTTCAGTTACAAAGATGTCTATACCTATAACTGCTAAAGAAAAGACAAATAAGAAGAATGATGTGAAGGCCAGAAGCTTGCTACTCATGGCTCTTCCCAATGAACATCAACTTACATTCAGTCAGTACCCTGATGCTAAAACAATGTTTGCTGCCATTGAAACATGATTTGGAGGTAATGCAACTACTAAGAAACACAAAAAGGGACCACTTTTGAAGCATAGTGTTGAAAATTTCAGTGCATCAAGTGCAGAGTCTCTTGACTCTATCTTTAACAGACTTCAGAAGATTGTGAGTAGGCTTGCAATTTTGGGTGTAAATGAAGCCACTAAGAAAACATAGAAGACACTTTTGAAGCAACAATATGAAAATTTTAGTGCATCAAGCATAGAGTCTCTTGACTCTATTTTTAACAGGCTCCAGAAGATTGTTAGTAGGCTTGCAATTTTGGGTGTAGTCATAACTCAAGAAGACTTAAATTCAAATTTTTTGACAAGCTTGCCATGTTGTAGTCTGGATGAATAAGGCTAAAATTGAAACAATGAGCATCGATGATTTGTACAACAACTTCAAAAGTGTTGAACAAAGTGTAAAAAAATCTGTTGGTGCAAGTAGTGGTGTTCAAAACTTGGCCTTTATGACTGCTCCAAGCACTAGCAGTACTAATGATGTTAATACTGCTAAGCCTACATATGAAGTTAGTATTATTAGCCCTAATGTTAATACTGCTAGTCCTCAAGTTAGTACTGCTAGCTTTAGTAATAATGTTGTGTATGCTTTCATGGTTGAGAATCCTAATGGTTCTAATCTCCTACATCAGAAGTTAGAGCAAATTCATGAAGATGATCTGGAAGCAATGGATTTAAAGTGGCAGCTCTCTCTGCTAAGTATGAGGGAAAAGAGGTACTTATAGAGGACAGGCAAGAAAATTTTCATTAATGCTAATGATCCTACTAGGTATGATAAATCTAAGGTAAAGTGTTTCAACTGTCACAAAATGGGACACTTTTCCAGGGAGTGTAGAGCACCAAGGAACAAAGAGGGTCAGTTCAGAAATCAAGACAATATTTGGAAGCATGGAAACAATGAAGACACATCTTCAAAGGAAATGTTGGCTATAGATGGTGTAGGTTTTTACTATAGTGATATGGCAGAAGAACAGGCTCAGATAAACATGGCTCTAATGGCGTTTTCAGATTCTGAGATATACAATGATAAAACTTGCTCTAAAACTTGTCTAAAAAACTATGAAACTCTTAAGAAACAGTGTGATGATTTGATTGTTAAGCTTAATCAAACTGAATTTACAGCAGCTACTTATAAAAGAGGTTTAGCAACTGTAGAAGAATAACTTATCACATATAGAAATAATGAGGTTCTTTTTAGTGAAGAAGTTGCAGTTCTTAAAAGGGAAGTAGCTTGCAAAGACTATGAAATAAATGTGCTTAAAAGTAAGTTTGAAAAAGTTAAGCAAGAAAAAGAGGGCATTGAATTTAAAATTGAGAAATTTGATAAGGCCTCAAAAGACCTAGACAAGTTGTTAGAGAGTCAAATAACTGACAAAAGTAAAAAGGTTGGGGTATAGTGTTGTTCCTCTACCTCATCCTTTAATCTATAATAGACCTAAAAAGCTTGATTTGTCTTATTCTGGTCTTGATGAATTCAAAGAGCCTAAATTCAAAGGGTATGGTACTAAGAATAGTAAGAAAGAGTCAAATGTTGTTTGTGATAAGAAATCAGATGATTCCAAGGAAAATTCTGATAACTCTTTGGTAAAAGAACAAGTATCAAAAGATACAAGTAGCTTTGTTGAGTCTGTCAAACCTAAAAATCATGAAAAACCAGTTAAAAAGTCAGTTAGGTATGCTGAGATGTATAGATCACAAACTTCTAGGGGGAATCAAAGGAATTGGAATGGGCAGAAGTCCAATCAACTAGGAAGTGATTTTATGGTGTATAACAAAGCTTGCTTTATTTGTAGGAGTTTTAATCATGTACATGCTTATTGCAAATACCATCAAAGGGAAAGGATGGTATATGGGAGTAATTATAACAGGGTGAACTACAACTGTAAAAAGACCCTTTCAATCTAAAAACAGCACAATCAACTGTAAGAAGACCCTTTCAATCTAAAACAGCATTATCTAACAAAAGGTTTACACATAAAGTTAATACTGCCAAGGCACAAGCAGTTAATACTGCTAGGCCACAAGCAGTTAATACTGCTAGGCCAAAAATAGTTAAAACTGCTAGGCCAAATTCTGCAGTTGTTAATGCTGTTAGGGTTAATCAGGCAAATGCTGTAAAGGCCTCAGCATGTTGGGTTTGGAGACCTACCAAACCTAATAGTGCATCAATCACCTTGAAGAAACATAATTACATTGATGCATGAGGCAGATCTAAGTCAGTGATGGCTTGGGTCCCCAAAGGAATCTAATTTCCTTATTTTTATGTGCAGGGCAAGCCACAACAAGATGATACAGGATTTGTTGACAGTGGATGCTCAAGGCACATGACTGGGAACATAGCTTATCTCTCAGATTTCAAGGAATTTGATGGAGGTTATGTTACATTTGGAGGAGGAGCACATGGTGGTAGAATTTCTGGTAAAGGAACACTTAAAACTGATAGTCTTGATTTTGAAGATGTATACTTTGTCAATGAGTTAAAATTCAATCTTTTTAGTGTCTCACAGATGTGTGACAAAAAGAACTATGTCCTTTTTACTAACACTGAATGTCTTGTCTTATCTCCTAATTTTAAGTTGCCTGATGAAAGTCAGATACTTCTTAAAATTCCTAGAAAGGACAACATGTACAGTTTTGATATGAAGAACATTGTTCCTAAAGAGACTTTAACTTGTCTTGTTGCAAAGGCTACATCAGATGAATCAATGCTCTGGCATAGGAGGCTTGGTCATATTAATTTTAAGAACATAAATAAGCTTGTTAAGGATAATCTTGTAAGAGGATTGCCTACAAAATGTTTTGAAAATGACCAAACCTGTGTTGCTTGTCTTAAAGGGAAGCAACACAGAGCTTCTTGTAAGTCTAAAGTTCTGAATCCAATTACTAAGCCTTTGTTTATGCTTCATATGGATCTGTTTGGTCCAACTTTTGTGAGTAGTTTAATGCATAAGAAGTATTGCTTAGTAGTCACTGATGATTATAGCAGGTTTACATGGGTTTTCTTTTTAACAACTAAGGATGAAACCAGTGAGATTCTTAAGAACTTTATCAAAGAAATAGAAAACCTAGTGGATAAGAAAGTAAAAATAATCAGGAGTGATAATGGAACAGAGTTTAAGAATAAAGTTATGGATGATTTTTGCAGAGAAAAAGGTATTAAGAGGGAATATAGTGTAGCCAGGACTCCTCAGCAAAATGGTGTAGCTGAGAGGAGGAATAGGACACTAGAATGAGGCTTCTTAAACAATCTAGCTGACTCTAAGAACCGCTACCACATTTTAGGGGGGGCTTGAAGTACCAGCTAGCAACTGCTTGCATGTAACAAATAGGGTCTTAGTATCAAGCCTCATAACTAGAACTTATGAACTTTTTTAGAGGTTTTAAACCTGATCTAAGCTTTAAGTAGACCATTTGGATGTCATGTGTACTATTCATTGAAAACGTTAGACAGTTAGGCAAAGTTTGATGGCAAAAGTGATGACGGTTTCTTTGTTGGATAATTTCTCGAGAGTAGTAAAGCTTTTAGGGTATACAACACTAGAACCAGGAGGGTAAAAGAAAACTTGCATATTGGGTTTTTAGAGAATAAGCCTATGATAGAAGGGAATGGTCCAAAGTGACTGTTTGACATTAATTCTCTAACCCAATCTATGAATTATGTACCAGTTACTATAGGTACAATCATTAATGAATCTGTAGGTACACAAGAAGAACTTAATACAGGTACATCAGAATACAACAGTCAAGATTGCATTGTGATGCCAATTTGGAAAGATGCTTCATACTTTGATTCACCTACCCAATGTTGATAATGGTGAACTAAAATCTGCTGCTGATGATCCAAAAAGCAGGAAGGAGATGGTCTAGATAATGAGAATGATGCAAAAGATAAGTCTGATGACGATAGCAGTCCTAAAGAAGTTATTGCTGCTGGACAACATGTTAATACTGCCAGTCCTGATGTTACTACTGGTAGCTTTAAACTTAATGATGTTGGTCCATCAGTTAGTAATGCTAGTTCTTATGATCAAAATAGCCCTAAAGACATGTTCACTATGGGAGCTAGTCATACACTTAAAGCCACTCATGTTGAGTTCTTCAGTGATGAAGATGAACCAGAAGTTGATTTGGGGAACATTACAAATTCCTATACAGTTCCAACCACTCCCAATACAAGAATACATAAAGATCACCCAATTGAAAATGTGATTGGTGATGTGAAGTCAACTGTTCAGACAAGAAGAATGACAAAACCTACTTCTGAACAAGGGTTTCTCAGTGCTGTATATGAGCAGAAAACACATGATACCCTGAATACTTGTTTATATGCTTGTTTCCTATCACAGACAGAACCCACAAGTATTGCTAAAGCTCTATCTGATTCATCTTGGGTGGAAGCAATGCAGGAAGAACTTCTGCAATTCAAACTCCAACAGGTTTGGATACTTGTGGATTTGCCTTTTGGAAAGAGGGCTATTGGAACAAAATGGGTCTTCAGAAACAAGAAAGATGAAAGGGGGATTGTGATAAGGAATAAAGCAAGGTTGGTTGCACAGGGTCATAGACAAGAAGAAGGTATAGACTATGAAGAAGTTTTTGCTCCTGTGGCAAGAATTGAGGCAATAAGATTGTTTTTGGCCTATGCTTCTTTTATGGGTTTTCTGGTATATCAAATGGATGTGAAGAGTGCTTTCTTATATGGAACTATTGAGGAAGAGGTTTATGTTACTCAACCACCAGGATTTAAAGATCCTGACCATCCAGACAAAGTTTACAAGGTGGTCAAGGCACTTTATGGTTTGCATCAAGCACCAAGAGCATGGTATGAAACCTTGGCTAACTATCTGTTGGTAAATGGGTTTAGAAGAGGCAAGATTGATCAGATATTATTTATCAAAAAGTAAAAAGGAGATATTTTGCTTGTACAGGTCTATGTTGATGATATTATCTTTGGCTCTACAAATAAGGACCTATGTACTAGATTTGAGAAGCTTATGAAAGATAAGTTTCAGATAAGTTCTATGGGAGAACTTACTTTCTTTCTAGGATTACAAGTACAACAGAAGGAAGATGGAATATTTATCAGTCAGGATAAATATGTAGCTGAGATTTTGAAGAAATTCAACTACACTGATGTGAAGTCTGTTTCAACTCCAATTGATTTGGAAAAGCCTTTAGTCAAAGATAGAGATGCTGATGATGTTGATGTACATCTCTATAGATCTATGATTGGATCTTTGATGTATCTCACAGCATCTAGGCCAGATATTATGTTTGCAGTATGTGCATGTGCTAGATTTAAAGTTTCTCAAAAGACATCACATCTTTTAGCTGTAAAGAGAATTTTTAGATATTTTAAAGGCAAACCAACATTAGGCCTTTAGTATTCTAGGGATTCTCCATTTGAATTAGTTGCTTATACTGATAGTGACTATGCTGGAGCAACTCAAGATAGGAAGTCTACAACTAGAGGTTGTTAGTTTTTGGGAAACAGGTTAATATCATGGCAGTGTAAGAAGCAAACTATGGTTGCCACTTCTACAACTGAAGCTGAATATATGGCTGCTGCTAGTTGCTGTGGACAAGTACTCTGGATTCAAAACTAATTGCTGGATTATGGGTACAATTTCATAAATACTATCATTAATATTGACAATAACAGTACTATCTGCATTATTGAAAATCCTGTTCAACATTCTAAAACAAAACATATAGATATTAGGCATCATTTTATAAGAGATTGCAATGCTAAAAAGTTAATACAAATGGTTAAAATTCATACTGATTATAATGTTGCAGATCTTCTTACAAAAGGTTTTGATGCTGGGAGGTTTTAGTACTTGGTCTTAAGTATTGGAATGTTTAATCCTTAAATGTCTATATCTCTTTATGTTTATGTTACAAAAGGTTTTGATGCTGGGAGGTTTTAGTACTTGGTCTAGGCCTCCACTCAAGATTTTTCCAAGATTGCATCCTCGTTGACTAAACTCACTAAGAAGAATACTCCTTTTATGTGGGGTGAAGAGCAAGAAAAAGCTTTTATCACCTTGCGAAACAAGTTACGTGAGGCTACAATTCTTGTTTTATCAGAAAGAACCGAAGAAATGGTCATTTATAGCGATGCGTCTTATTCCGGTCTCAGATGTGTTCTTATGCAATGAGGCAAGGTTATCACCTCTGCCTCGAGAAAATTAAAAAAGCATGAAGAGAATTATCCGACTCATGATCTTGAATTTACGGCAGTGGTCTTTGCTTTGATGATTTGGAGGCATTATCTTTATGGTGTGAAATTCATAATTTACACCGATCATAGAATTCTTTGATATTTCTTAGAAAAGAAAGATTTGAATATGAGGCAACAAAGGTGGTTAGACTTACTTAAGGATTATGATTGTGAAATTCGTTACCATCCTGGTAAGGCGAATGTGGTGGCGGATGCGTTGAGTCAAAAAGAAAGAGGGAAAGTTACGAGAATTCACTCGCTACGAATGATCGTTACTTCTGATCTTTTCGATAGAATAAAGGCGACTCAAGTGGAAGCGTTAAAAGAAGAGAATTGGAAAAGCGAGCGTATTACATCTTACATTCCTCATCTTGAAGACGATAGGCGGGGGATTAAGACTCGACAAGGGATAATCTACATTCCTTTCCGAAGCAATGTCAAAGAGTTACTTTTTGATGAAGCGCACAAGTTAAAGTATTCTATTCATCCGGGAGCTACGAAAATGTATCTCGATTTGAAGAAGAATTATTGGTGGCCATTTATGAAGAGGGATTGTGTAAAGTGTGTTGAGAAGTGCTTGACATGTTTAAAAGTCAAGGCCGAACATCAAAAGCCATATGGGAAAATTTAACTGTTAGAGATTTCGGTTTGTAAGTGGGAGAAGATTACGATGGATTTTGTGACAAGGCTACCAAGAACGACAAAGAATCATGATGCAATTTGGGTCATAGTAGATCATTTGACGAAGAGTGCTCATTTCATCCCAATACAAGAAAATATGCTTGTTTATAAGTTAGCAAAAATCTATGTCAACGAAATCGCCGCACGTCATGGAGTGCCCGTTTCTATTGTTTCTGATAGATATGGACGCTTTACTTCTAATTTTTGGCAAGATTTTCAAGAAGAGCTAGGTACGAAGTTGCATATGAGTACGACTTTTCATCCTCAAATGAACGGTCAAAGCTCATCCCAAATCTATAGTTTTTAGTGCTAAATCAATTCCACGTTTTTCAAAAACAGCACAATCAACTGAAAGAAGACCCTTTCAATCTAAAAAAACATTATCTAACAAAAGGTTTACACATAAAGTAAATACTGCCAAGGCACAAGCAGTTAATACTGCTAGGCCACAAGCAGTTAATACTGCTAGGCCAAACACAGTTAAAACTGCTAGGCCAAATTCTACAGTTGTTAATGCTGTTAGGGTTAATCAGGCAAATGTTGTAACGGCCTCAACATGTTGGGTTTAGAGACCTACCAAACATAATGGTGCATCAATCACCTTGAAGAAACATAATTACACAAGGCAGATCCAAGTCAGTGATGGCTTGGGTCCCCAAAGGAATCTAATTTCCTTATTTTTATGTGCAGTGAAAGCCACAACAAGATGATACAGGATTTGTTGACAGTGGATGCTCAAGGCACATGACTGGGAACATAGCTTATCTCTCAGAGTTCAAGGAATTTGATAGAGGTTATGTTACATTTGGAGGAGGAGCTCATGGTGGTAGAATTTCTTCTAAAGGGACACTTAAAACTGATAGTCTTGATTTTGAAGATGTATACTTTGTCAATGAGTTAAAATTTAATCTTTTTAGTGTCTCTCGGATGTGTGATAAAAAGAACTATGTCCTTTTTACTAACACTGAATGTCTTGTCTTATCTCCTAATTTTAAGTTTCCTGATGAAAGTTTTAATATGAAGAACATTATTCCTAAAGAGAGTTTAACTTGTCTTGTTGCAAAGGCTACATTAGATGAATCAATGCTCTGGCATAGAAGGCTTTGTCATAATAATTTTAAGAACATAAATAAGCCTGTTAAGGATAATCTTGTAAGAGGTTTGCCTACAAAACGTTTTGAAAATGACCAAACCTGTGTTGCTTGTCTTAAAGGGAAGCGATACAGAACTTCTTGTAAGTCCAAGGTTCTGAATCCAATTACTAAGCCTTTATTTATGCTTCATATGGATTTGTTTGGTCCAACCTTTATGAGTAGTTTAATGCATAAGAGGTATTGGTAAGTAGTCACTGATGATTATAGCATGTTTTCTTGGGTTTTCTTTTTAATAACTAAGGATGAAACTAGTGAGATTCTCAAGAACATTATCAAAGAAATAGAAAACCTAGTAGATAAGAAAGTGAAAATAATCAGGAGTGATAATGGAATAGAATTTAAGAATAAAGTTATGGATGATTTTTGTAGAGAAAAAGGTAATAAGAGGGAATACAATGTAGCCAGGGGTCCTTAGCAAAATGGTGTAGCTAAGAAGAGGAATAGGACAATAATTGTCACACCCCCAGACGGGGCCTGGACGGAACACGTGTCCGGAGGCGTGACTTGATTGATCATCTCAAGTACAAATATGTACAGAATAGGGTCTTAGTAGTCAAGCCTCATAACAAGACACCTTATGAACTTTTTAGAGGTTTTAAACTTTATGAAACCATTTGGATGTCATGTTTATTTTAACTATCTGACCATTCTTTTTCCTTTAGACAGTTTAGGCAAGTTTGATGGCAAAAGTGATGAAGGTTTCTTTGTTAGATATTCTTTGAGTAGTAAAGCTTTTAGGGGTATACAACACTAGAACCAGGAGGGTAGAAGAAAACTTGCATATTGGGTTTTTAGAGAATAAGCCTATGATAGAAGGGAATGGTCCAAAGTGGCTGTTTGACATTGATTCTCTAACTCAATCTATGAATTATGTACCAGTTGCTGCAGGTACAATCATTAATGAATATGTAGGTACACAAGAAGAACTTAATACAGGTATATTATAAGAAATCAGTCAAGATTGCATTGTGATGCCAATTTGGAAAGATGCTTCATACTTTGATTCACCTACCTAGAGTGTTGATAATGGTGAACCAAAATTGCTGCTGATGATCAAAAGCAGGATGGAGATGGTCCAGATAATGAGAATGATGAACAAGATAAGTCTGATGATGTTAGCAGTCCTAAAGAAGTTAATGCTACTGGAAAACATGTTAATACTGTCAGTCCTGATGTTAATACTGGTAGCTTTAAACTTAATGTTGTTGGTCCATTAGTTAATACTGCTAGTTCATATGAACAAGATAGCCCTAAAAACATGTTCACTATGGGAGCTAGTCATACACTTGAAGCCACTCATGTTGAGTTCTTTAGTGATGAAGATGAAAAAGAAGTTGATTTGGGGAACATCACAAATTCCTATACAGTTCTAAACACTCCCAATACAAGAATACATAAAGATCACCCAATTAAAAATGTGATTGGTGATGTGAAGCCAACTGTTCAGACAAAATGAAAAAACCTACTTTTGAACAAGGGTTTCTCAGTGTTGTATATGAGCAGAAAACACATGATACCCTAAATACTTGTTTATATGCTTGTTTCCTATCACAGACAGAACCCACAAGTATTGCTAAAGCTCTATCTGATTCATCTTGGGTGGAAGCAATGTAGGAAGAACTTGTGCAATTCAAACTCCAATAGGTTTGGATACTTGTGGATTTGCCTTTTGGAAAGAGGGCTATTGGAATAAAATGGGTCTTCAGAAACAAGAAAGATGAAAGAGGGATTGTGATTAGGAATAAAGCAAGGTTGGTTGCACAGGGTCATAGACAAGAAGAAGGTAGACTATGAAGAAGTTTTTGCTCCTGTGGCAAGAATTGAGGCAATAAGATTGTTTTTGGCCTATGCTTCTTTTATGGGTTTTCTGGTATATCAAATGGATGTGAAGAGTGCTTTCTTATATGGAACTATTGAGGAAGAAGTTTATGTTACTCAACCACCAGGATTTAAAGATCCTGACCATCCAGACAAAGTTTACAAGGTGGTCAAGGCACTTTATGGTTTGCATCAAGCACCAAGAGCATGGTATGAAACCTTGGCTAACTATCTGTTGGGCAATGGGTTTAAAAGAGGGAAGATTGATTAGACATTATTTATCAAGAAGCAAAAAGGAGATATTTTGCTTGTACAGGTTTATGTTGATGACATTATCTTTGGCTCTACAAACAAGGATCTGTGTACTGGATTTGAGAAGCTTATGAAGGATAAGTTTCAGATGAGTTCTATGGGAGAACTTACTTTCTTTCTAGGATTACAAGTACAACAGAAGGAAGATGGAATATTTATCAGTCAGGATAAATATGTAGCTGAGATTTTGAAGAAATTCAACTACACTGATGTGAAGTCTGCTTCAACTCCAGTTGATTTGGAAAAGCCTTTAGTCAAAGATGGAGATGCTGATGATGTTGATGTACATCTCTATAGATCTATGATTGGGTCTTTGATGTATCTCACAACATCTAGGCCAGATATTATGTTTGCAGTATGTGCATGTGCTAGATTCTAAGTTACACCAAAGACATCTCATCTCTTAGCTGTAAAGAGAGTTTTTAGATATTTAAAAGGCAAACCAACATTAGGCCTTTGGTATTCTAGGGATGCTCCATTTGAATTAGTTGCTTATACTGATAGTGACTATGCTGGAGCAACTCAATGTCTTTGTAAAAGTATTGGAATGCTTAATCCTTAATGTCTACATCTCTCTATGTCTTTGTAAAATTTTTGTAAAGGATTAGTACTGTTAGTCTTGTCAATTATTACTGCTAAGTATAATTAGTGTTGCTAGTTATACTTAAGACTGCTTGTTAAAACTGTTAGTCATACTTAATATTGTCAAGAAGAAAATACTTTGGATTATGTATTTTTGGCTATGGACTAACACCTACAGGCTAAGAATATTCAGTACCTGATGTTGAAAGCTTCACCTCTGAAGTCTTGTTTGAGGGGAGGCTACTTATGTCAATATGCAGTCAAGCATAGATGGAAGCACATGTAACATCAAAAATGTGTTAAAAAGAATCAAAAGCATCTAGGCATGTAAAAAGAGGTCGGGACGCCTAGATACCTCAATCTAGTGGCCCTCTGTAAAGGTTGGTGATGAGGCTGTTCATAAGGAGTTGGGTGACAGAATTGAAAGGGCTGCCACTACCGCTTCTAGCTTAGAAGCAGAGCAGGACAGTGGTAACATCAATAGGACCCAATCCATATGCATACACTAATGAGCCCTAATGTCCTTAGGATATTGGGTTCAGGTATTGTGGCTCCCAGGTGCAAGATAACATATTGGGGGGTGGTTGGCTCAAATAGTTGTGACTACATCTTAATTAGTCTAGATCCACCTCTCTCAAAAGTTCACATATGTAACACCCCCATTTTTATAATATAGCAGCGGAAGCTAATCTGGGGTATTACTTCATAGTACAACAATCACAATCATAGAAAATGACTTAAAAGAGACGTTTTTAAAAGATACATTATCATTCATTAAAATCAGAGTTTTACAAAGGCAGAAAAGCGGTTCCCAAAATCTTGAAACATTAATTCGTGAATGTTATAAAGTTTTAGCCTTCTTCAGTCATGCCACTCCATGCCATAAGGTTGCTCAACATACCCTTGGATAAACTTGTTAAAAAGCGGTCAACACAAAGGTTGAGTGATATTCATAGGTTTAAGTTAAATAATTTGAATGTAATTTTGATATTGGGTTACGTTGTTATACACCCGTTATAAAACAAGTATTATTGCCATTAGCTTATGAATCCGAAGCCTTGGGATATATTTGATATGTTATAGCCCCAACGGGTGCCTTTGCCAAAACACCCGTAGTTATATTCTAATGGTGTGTAATTGGTTACCGGTATAACAGGGTACACCAACAGGGATGCCAATCCCAAATAGATCTATTCACAACATTCGCGCTCACTCCGTAAAGTAATTAACGGTTCCATATATAAGAAATTAAAGGCAAAAGTCGTTCCTTTAGGCATTAATAATCAGGACCAACATATAAGGAAATAATTGCATTCATGGTTTATAGCATGTATCCCCCTCGTGGGTTTATGAAATATTTGAAATATTGAAATGCGAGGCTATGTTATAAACTCAACTTTTCAGTATAGGGAAATTTGATGATAGCAAAGGTATATGGAATGAAAGGACAGATTCGTCACATTGCAACTGGGGTAATATGTCAAAGTTTAGTTTGATTGAATATGTTTTACATTATAATGAATATTCATCTTTGATTGAATTATTATGGAGTATTGTATCACCGTTCGGGCCATCATAATTCAGAGGTCATTCAGTAAACGTTTGAGGAGCTAGGGCACTTTAAATCGTAAACCCAACAACTCAGTCAGAACGTAATACCAAGATGAAACCCCTTAAATGAAAGCTTCCCAAAGTATTGTGATGAGATATAGACGTTCTGGGGAAAGGATAGTTACTAACATTAACTCGAGTTTTTTGTGTGTTATTAATAACAGGAATGATAGCTCGTCAGCGTTAATTAAGATATGTTTTTAAGGTTATGAACACATTTCTACACTCCTTTTTTCAAAATGTTACATTTTAGGCCCTTAAAAATGAAAAATGGTAAAATATACCCTTGAAGTTTTCACTTTTACAAGTTTGGTCCTTCTAGTTTAAAAGATGTACAAAGTAAACCTTGTATTTTGAGAAAGTGACATAATTAGCCCCTATAGTTATAACTTTGATTAAATAGCTATTTTCAGGCCCTTTCCGTTTATAAGTTTTCAGAATTTACGATATATACACCCTTTGCATGGGATAATATTTACTAAACTAGTTCCAAAATTTACATGCAAACTTATTTTAACATTCAAAAAGATATTTGCAGGTTATAGCTTATTAATATAAGCTAAAATAAGATGTTTTAACGTAACAAAAGTTTAAAATAACGATTCGTTAAGCCAGAAATCAAAACGGGTTGAATTAGGGTTTTTAAACGAAAACGCGTAGGTTTTTAATTCAAATTTCCTCAAGAATCATTAGGGTTGTTATATTAACAATTACTTAGGATAGATTTTAAATAACTTTAACCTATAATAATATTTAGATCATATTAAAACAAAGAATTAGGGTTTTAGGGTTCTGGTTTTGCGATCAAAATGGAAAAGCATAGAATTTTGATTAAATGCTTAACATGAGTGTCAAGTCATGATTATATGAACATAATATAAATGTAAGAGCAGATATGGATCATAGGAAACCTGGGTTTGATCTTTGAGAATTGAAAATGGAGGAAAATGGGTCGTTTAGGTCGTTTGCTACTCGTACGCCTAGAAATGGCTCTTCGGGGCTTCAAGGCTTCAATCCTTCTCTTGATTATTGTTCTTGGGACTCCTTAGGAACTTCTTGAGCAGATATTTGTTGCTATTATAGGTTATAGAAAGAAGAAGTGGGGGATGAATGAGAATGAGGGGTTTCGAGCTCTATTTATACTCAAATGGAATTGTGAGGCCAAGGAGTCTTAGTACTCAAGGTTAGGACATACGTATCAGGCTGAGGGTGATGTGGGAATGCTACATGATGATTTTCTAAGGCTAGAAACTAGCTTAAAGTGTTGTTTGGGGTCTTGTGGTGTCGCGGGTAGCTTGGAGCCAAAGGAGAAGATGTGGAGCTTTTGTAACAAAGTGTGCGCTAGTGATATTAGGAGAGGTGCTTGTAGCTGGTTAGGGTGAAGTAGGAGGGTAATGGAGGTGGGTGTTAGTTGGTGACTTGATAAATGTGTCAAAATTAAGGCAAAGAGGGCGTGAGGTTAACTTGGGTCAAACTTAGGGTTTTCTTGGTTATTTTTTCGAGTGCATTGATTAGTAGTGATTGTTTTAGGATTCCTAGGAGTATATTAAGCGTTTACATCAAGTTTTGATTGTGGTGGCTCGAGGTTCAAAATGGTGTGAAAAAAGTAACGGGTCATTGGTTGGAATTAGGGTTCCGATTAGGGTTTCTTTGATTTAATTAGTGTATATTGTTGTAAAAATGGTGAACTGATGATGGATTATGTTTTGTGATGTTTGTAATTTTATTTAATTACAAACTTATTTGAGTAATGGTTTGGGTTTACAATGGATAAAAATCAAGAAACGGGTCATGGTGTAATATTTTACTCGGGTTAGGGTTTCTAGGTTTCATTTCATGAAATCTTATAAAATAAGGATGATTATGGAATGTAAATGAAGTGTATGACTTGCTTGTAACTTGTACTTGATGGATTGTATAAGGTTCTTAGGAAAACAGAGGTAAAACGGCTATTTTAGATATTATGCATTAATGACTTGTACATTATGCTTTAAAGGACTGGTACCTTATTTTAGAGGGAAAGTATATTCAAATAAGATGTTATATTACTTGTACATATACTTTAGTATCTTGTGCATTCACTTTAGATATTAACTTGACATGGAATTAGGGTTTTAGAGGTATACGATAACAGTTTAAAGCCTGTCTTGATATAACGTTGCAAATGGTACATTATATGAGTAATGTACTTTGTAAAAATGATATTATGATATTGACTTGACATATTATGATGAAGATAGGATTGCTATAGATAGGTTGCGTGAGCTCGTTAACTTTAGTTATGCAAGTTGCGTTGCATATTGAGATATTGGTAATGTAAGTAATGTAATAAAGTGAAATTTTTTCCTGAAAAAGGTGGTTCATATATAATAGATAGATATTACATTGGTGAAAATTTCGGGTTGTTATAGTCCCCCAACCTTACAGAAATCTCGTCTCGAGATTTAGTTGAATGATGGAGTGTAAAAGTTTAGAGATTTATTCATATGAAGATAATATGAGGTAAGGGATTTGTTCGTACAAACGGATCATAGATTGAAAGAATGTTGTTTGTACGTATGTCATATACTTAAGCCTACCTTATTATAATTGGTCACTTACTAGAGAAGCGTCTCCAAATCCTTGTACTGTGGATTTATAAATTCATAGTTCGATGATTTATAATTCTTATTCTATTAAGAAGCGTCCTAATCATTTCAAGAAACGATTATAAATCATCCTACCTAAGCTACAAAAATTATGACTATTAAAAAGGTGATTATACAGAAAATGATATGATTTCTCAAATCATAGAAGTATGAGAAGAATTATTGAGACATTAATTGCACTGATGTCTATATTTGTCATATTTTAATGATAATAAGTGTTTCAAAGGTATGAGGAGAGTATAATAGAGTTAATGGAATTGACAAACGATGTCGTAGTTTGATATCAACAGATAACAAGATGTAACGGTATCTCAACTCTTTTTATTTCTTGGATAACTTTTTCTTTCATATCATTACCATTATCATGTATAGTGGTAGGATTCTTGAATAAAAAGTAATAGAGGACAAGGATAATAGCTTAGTATTTAAAATTATGGAAGTGTGTCCATAAGATTCTTCATATATAATTGATGGCGATCTTGGATATCCTCAAGGGTCATTTCTAAATCAGAAATCCTAAAGCGAACAAAAGCAATCTTGTCTCTCTGTCCCATATGCTTCTTCTGTAGTTCAAGTATCTGTGTACGGGCTTCCTTAAGTTTGGTTTTTACTTCATCAAAATCTCTTGGTATGATTATCCAACCATTAATAAGTCTTTCTTTCATTTTCTCAATGCGGGGAAAAGAAAAAGTTATTCTAGTAATATAAAATATATTCGATTTGTTTCTCATGATGCTTCAGATGTTCCTTGATAGAACTTTTTCCTATTTCAAATATCTGAGGTGGGGTAGGAGTATAAACTGAGAAAGATGGTGGTTCTAGATTATAGGCTTGCTTCCGGGATGAATTAGATAACGTAGTTGAGGAAGAAGATGGGGAATGGATTTGCTTCTTAGGTGGTTTTTTTTTTAATATAATTCTTCAGGAACAAAGAAATATCGGGGATCAAACAGTAGTGATGGTGGTAATACCGGAGATAGAGTTAAAATAACTGGTGGAGTAATAGGATCTGGTGGTGGAATAGGAGATTCTTTAGCATAAAATGCTTGCACGTCCTTCAAATACGGATTATTATAGAAAAGTGAGGATGTTGGTGGGATCATACCATCCCTAGAATCTTCTGAAGAGTTAAAAGAAGTTATTCCCGATGAAGCCGACGAAGCCAAAGTATAGTTATGAATATTCATAGTGGAAAAAGCATTTTCCATATCGAATTCAGATGAAGTGATAGTAGAGTGAAAGGACAAAGACATGACTGTAATAATCCAGTGGAAATAACATAAGTTATTTATATAATAGTGATGTCTTATCTACCATGGGAATATTCGTACATACATTCTTGAAATGCTGTGGCACGGAAGACATTAATGGATAGGGAAAAGAAATGTAGTTATAGTTAAGGTTTTAACCTTGTTTTATAACCATGGCTCTGTATACCATTCTGTATCACCCCTATTTTTTACAATTTAGCAGAGGAGCTAATCTGGGGTATTAATCCTAGCTACAACAGTCAAATCATAGAGTAGAAAACAATCAAAATGATAAGTTTTTAAAAGATTAGTTAGCATGCATTAAAATCAGAGTTTTTACAAAGGCAGGTCACATAATTCTTAGAAACATAAAATGTTGATTGATAACAAGTTTTAGCCATCTTCAAGTCCATGCCCTCCATGCCATAAGTTGCTCAACTACCTTAGATTAAAAATGCTTAAAAAGGGTCAAACACAAAGGTTTGGAGTGATAATTTCATAGGTTTTAAGTTAAATAATTTGAATGCAAATTTCGATATAGGGTTACGTTGTTATTACACCCGTTATAATACAAGATATTGACATTAAGCTCATGAATCCGAAGCTTAAGATATTATCTGATTTGTTATAGACCAATTGGTGCCTTTGCTATAAACACGCAATTATATTCTAATGGTGTGCAATTGGTTACCGGTATAACTGGGTACACCAACGGGGAGGCCAATCCCAAATAGATCTATTCACAATATTCGCGCTCATTCCGTAGAGTAATTAACGGTTCATGATATTGGGGACCTTAAAAAGGCTAAAGTAGTTAGTTAGGCAATTATAATATCAGGACAGCATACTGATATATTGCATTCATGGTTTTATAGCATGTATCCCCTGGGGTTTATGAAATATTTGAAATATTAAATGCGACGGCTATGAACTCACCTTGAACAGTATAGGAGATATATTGATTGATAGCAAGGTATAGTGGAATGAAAGTAAACGGTTCGATCACAGTAACCTGGGTAATTGTTCAAGTCTTAGTTTGATGTATATGTTTTTCTTTATAATGAATATCATCTTTGATTGGAATTTATTTTGGAGTATTGTTCACCGTAGCGGGCCATCAAAATTCAGAGGTCATTCAGTAATCATTTGAGAGAGCTAGGGCTCTTAAATCGTTTAACCCACAACTAAGTCAGAAAACGGAATACCAAGATGAAACTCCTTATGTGAAGCTCCCTAGTATTGTGATGTGATATAGATTAGGGGCAGGATAGTATACAACCATAATCGGTGTAAGTGTTTTACTTAATAACAGGAAATGTTCAAGCACGTCAAGCGTTTATTAAAGTTTTGTTTTTATAGGTTTTGAAACACATTTTCTACACTTTTTCTAATTGTTAAATTTTAGACCTTAGAATGAAAAATGGCAAATTATACCATTGGTGTTTTTCACTTTTACAAGTGAGGTCCTTCTAGTTGATAGATGTACAAAGTAAACCTTGTATTTTAGAAAGTGACATAATAGACCCCTATAGTTATAACTTTGATAAAATGACATTTTCAGTCCTTTTAGTTATAAGTTTCAGAAAGTTACGATATATACCCCTTGCATGGATAATATTTACAAAACTAGTCCAAATTTACATGCAAGCTTATTTTAACATTCCAAAAGATAATTGCAGGTTATAGCTTATTAATATAAGCTAAAATAAGATGTTTTAACGTAACGAAAGTTTAAAATAACGATTCGTTAAGCCAGAAATCGAAACGGGTCAAATTAGGGTTTTTAAACGAAAACGCGTAGGTTTTTAATTCAAATTTCCTCAAGAATCAATAAGGTTGTTATATTAACATTATTTAGGATAGATTATAACAAAATTTAACCATAATAATATTTAGATCAAAGAAAAACAAAGAATTAGGGTTTTAGGGTTTGGTTTTGGATCAAAAATGGAAAACGCATAGAATTTTAGATTAAATGCTTTAACATGAGTTCAAGTATGATTATATGAACATAATATGAATGTAAGAGCAGATATGGATCATAGGAAACCTGGGTTTGAGCTTTGAGAATCGAAAATGGAGGAAAACGGGTCGTTTGGGTCGTTTGCTACTCGTACGCCTAGAAATGGCTCTTCGGGGCTTCAAGGCTTCAATCCTTCTCTTGATTATTGTTCTTGGGACTCCTTAGGAACTTCTTGAGCAGAGATTTGTTGCTATTATGGGTTATAGAAAGAAGAAGTGGGGGATGAATGAGAATGAGGGGTTTTGAGCTCTATTTATACTCGAATGGAACTTGGAGGCCAAGGAGTCTTAGTACTCAAGGTTAGGACATATGTATCAGCTAGAGGGTGATGTGGGAAGGCTACATGATGATTTTCTAAGGCTAGAAACTAGCTTGAAGTGTTGTTTGGGGTCTTGTGGTGCCGCGGGTAGCTTGGAGCCAAAGGAGAAGATGTGGAGCTTTTGTAACCAAGTTGTGAGCTAGATATTTAGGAGAGGTGCTTGTAAGCTGGTTAGAGGTGAAGTAGGAGGGTCATGGAGGTGGGTGTTTGCTTGGTTGCTTGATAAAATGGGTCAAAATAAGCCAAAGAGGGTCGTGGGTTCGAATTGGGTCGAACTAGGGTTTTCTTGGTTATTTTTCGAGTGCATTTGATTAGTAGTGATAGTTTAAGGATCACAAGACTTATATTAAGAGTTTACAACAAGTTTTGATTGGTGGTTCGAGTTCAAAATGGGTGAAAATGAGTAAACGGGTCATGGTTTGAAATTAGGGTTCGATTGGGGTTTCTTTGATTTAATTCGTGTATATTGTTGGAAAAAATGGTGAAATGATGATGGATTATGATTTGTGATGTTGTAATTTATGTAATTACAACTTGGTTTAAGTTAAAATAGATTGAAATTGAAAGAATAAGCCGTGGCTTGGAATTAGGGTTCATATAAGGCTTTTAGGGTTTTCTAGCTTGGATTTCTTGTAATTTCATGGAATGAGGATGAATATGGATTGTAAATGAAGTGTATGACTTGCTTGTAACTTGTACTTGATGGATTGTAAAAGATTCTTAGGAAAATGGAGGTAAAACGGCTATTTTGGATATCGTGCATTAATGACTTGTACATTATGCTTTGAAAACTTGTACTTGACTTGGAGGGAATTTATATTTCAATTGAAATGTTTTATTACTTGTATATATGCTTTAGTAGCTTATACATTCACTTTAGATATTAACTCTTCATGGAATTAGAGTTTAGAGGTATACGATAACGGTTTAAAGCCCGTTTTGATATAACGTTGCGAATGGTACATTATAGGAATAATGTACTTTGTAATAAGGATATGATGATATTGACTTAACATATTGTGCTGTTTGCTTGACATATATGAAGATAGGATTGCCATATATAGGTTGCGTGAGTTCTTCTACTTTAGTTATGCAAGTTACATGACATACTGAGATATTGACAATGCAAGTAATGTAATAAAGCGAAAAATTTCCCCGTACAATTGTGATAATAGTAAAATAGGATTTGTATTTGATGAAAATTCTTGGGTTGTTATATTTGATCTTAACTCTAAATTGTCTTCGCTGTTTCATTCGTTGACTGAGTATTTTCTTCGACCAAGGATCGGGCAGCTAATTCTTCAGGTACCGTTTCGAAAACTCTCTTTTTGAACAGTCGTGCTGGCTTTTTTTTCTTATTTGATACGGGTGCAACACATCCTGTGATTTTGTTTCATTTTCCAAACACCTTAGTATCTTCCCTATGTTACTTAATTATATTTTATCGATATCTATGCCTATGAAAGGTCTGGTGGTCATTAACCACGAATACCAGAATTATCCGTTTCGATTCGATGATAAGATTCATTTTGCTAATTTGTTTCCTATGGATATGAATGATTTTGATGTAATTCTGGGCATGGATTGGTTGACTGAACATCGCGCCCCTATCGTTTTTAATACCAACCGTGTCATTCTTGATAATCTGAATAGCCCTGAATTCATTTACCTATTTCAATTTTGAGGACGAAATTTTATTTTTAGAGAGGAAGAGTTGTAAAACCTAAAAATTTGAATTTTATTTCATATTGGTAATTTTGAATATAACCTAAAGTTTATTAATAAGCATTTGAAATTAAAACCTCAGGTTATAATTTTGGGAAATTATAAAGATATAACATAAAGTATTTTGTTTTAAAGAAAAAAAATATAAAACTTATATTTGTATATATATGGCCATCCCATATTAAAAAAAGATATTTTGGTTAATTTGATTATTTTGTATATTTACTTTCTTTTGTTAAAAGAACATATTTTAAGGGATAAGCATTAAAAGGTTTTAGCAAGTATCTTGTGTAATCTTCAAAATAGGGAAATAATTATTTTGTTCCCCCCTTTGCTTCATAAAATCCGTCCCCCTATAGGTGTTGATACATTAAGATCTTTTAATTTTGAAGTCTAGCTTAATAAGGGAAAAGAGTGTAATTAAAAAAGGGATAAATCTTTTAATTTGCAAACAAGTTATTTTTGTCTCTCTTCCATTTTCCTTATAAAATCCGGCTCTCCCCTCTCTCCTATTCTCATCATTCTCTCAAAATTCTTACTCCATAATTTTGTGTATTCTTCCCTCAAAGTTTCAAGCAAGAAGAAGGTTTAGGTGTTTTTGAGTAATCTTGGTGTGGCTTGATCTTCAATCTTTGGTGTGTTCTTGGTGTTTGATTTGTACTCCTCCCTCATTCCATAGGTAAGTCTTAATTTGTTTCATTCTTGTGTCACCATGATTTCATATGCAAAAGTTTTCATATAAAGCCTAAAAGATTGTAAGAAATAGAGTGTTTATATTCTTGTCAATTTCTCTAGGGTTAATCTAATTTAAAATGGTTTAATTACATGTTTTGAAACCCTAGAATGTTATTAATGATGTTATTAATAAAAATTACAAGATTAGAAACCATAGAGTTGGTTTTAATAGGTGTTGATTAGAGTTTTCATGGTTAATAATTCTGGGCAGAATTTTAGGTCTAGAAAAGTGAGAATGTTGGTGAGATCATACCATCCCTAGAATCTTTCGAAAGAGTAAACAGTAAGTGCTTCCCCGATTTACTGAAGAAGCCGAAGTATAGTATATATCATATGAAAAAGCATTTTCCATATCGAACGCAAATGACTTGATAAAAGAATGAGGGTACAAGACAGACTGTAACAACCAGTGGAGACAACATAAGATATATGAATAAACAATATAGTAGTTATGTATCTTTACATACTATTCCGAGAATGCAGTGGCACAGAGGACTTTCTTGGCTAAAAAGAAAAGTAGTTATAGTTAAGATTTTAACCTTGTTCTCTATAACCATGGCTCTGATACCAAATCTGTAACACCCCTATTTTTACATATAGCAGTGGAAGCTAATTTGTGGTATTACTTCAAGGTACAATAGTCATAATCATAAAAAAACGAATAAAAAACAGACATGTTTTGGAAATTAAGTTATCATTCATTTATTCATCAGAGTTTTTAGAAACGTAAGGTCACAAAATCTAAAACACAAAGTTTGAATGATAACAGTTATAGCCAACTTTCCTTCAAGTCCTCCCACACCGTCCATAACTTGCTTAAGTTACCAAGATAAAACAATCTAAAAAGATCACATACAAAGGTTGAGTGAAATTCATAGGTTTAAGTTAAATAGTTTGAATGAAAATTCAATATTGGGTTACGTTGTTATACACCCGTTATTTGTAAAACAATATTATTATGGAGAACAGTATTATCATGGAGAACAGTATTATCATGGAGAACAATATTATAACATATTTTAAACTTAATAGAACCAGAAGCCTTTACCAAAAGATATACTGGGAATCACTACCCTAAGAGATGCTAGGAGTCATTACCCTAAGGGATGCTGGGAGTCATTACCCGAAGAAACTAGGCTCTACTACCCCCAAAGAGATACGAGGAGTCTTTAACCTAAATAGATGCAGGAGTCCATAACCCATAGAATGCTGGGAGTCTTTAAACCCCCGAAGAAAAGCATCATGTGGGTGCCTCTACTCCTAATAGTGTTCTGCATTCAATGTACTTTAGGCAAAAAATATATCAGTAAGCATACATCAGTTGAGAAAACACTTATATTTCAAATTGATAGCATGAATCCCATCACTGGATTTAGAAACATTAATAGCAGGACAAAATCTACATATCCAAATAGTGTATAGTTTGAGAAAAAAATAGTTTGTAGCAGGTATCCCCCTCACAGGTTTACCAATTTAAAAAGTGAGGCTATGAACCACTAAGTCCTTTGATCTTTTAAAAGTTATCACATTGTTTAAATGATAAACGATATGTAAACGATTTTGTAAACAAGCATGTATCCCCCTCACGAGTTTATAAAACATGTAAATAAGTAAAGGCGAGGTTATGAACTTTACCTTAGCAATATAGGGAAATATGATTGATAGCAAAGGTATATGAAATGAAAGTAACGGCTTCGTCACACACAACTTGGGGTAATATGTCAAGTCTTAGATTGTACTCTAGAAATTTGATTCTTAAAGTTTAATGATATTGGAGTTAATGAATATCATCTTTGATTGAATTATTATGGAGTATTGTATCACTGATCCGGCCAACATAATTCAAAGGCCAATTTAGAGTAAACGTTTGAGGAGCTTGGGCAACATTAAATCGATAAACCTAACAACTCAGTCAGAACTAATACAAGATGAAACCCCTATAAAATGGAAGCTCCTAGTAATGTGATAGATATATATTCTGGGACATGATTTTAAAAGCACATCGGATGATTACTTAATAAATAGTTATATAAGCATAATCGGTTTTTAACGTTTTGCTCAATAACATGGAAAATGAAATCACAGTCAAGCGTTAATTAAAGTTATTTCTTATAAGGTTTTGAAGACATTTCTACACTTTTTCAAAATGTTACATTTTAGACCGTTAAAAATGAAAAATGGCAAAATACACCCTTTAAGTTTTCACTTTTACAAGTTTGGTCCTTCTAGTTTAAAAGATGTACAAATTAAACCTTGTACTTTGGAAAGTGACGTAATAGACCCCTATAGTTATAACTTTTATAAATTGACATTTTCAGTCCCTTTAGTTATAAGTTTCAGAAAGTTACGATATATACCCTTTTGCATGAAAAATGTATCGTTTTTAGTTCAAAATCCATAATAATGATATTTGTCAATATGAAAAGTAATTTACAGGTTATAGCTTATTAATATAAGCTAAAATATGAAGGTTTAACGTAATAAAAGTTCAAAATAACGATTCGTTAAGCTAGAAATCAAAACGGGTCGAATTAGGGTTTAATAACGAAAACGCCTAGGTTTCTAACTCAAATCTTTTCAAGACTTAATAAAGTGATTATAATATTGTTAGTTAAGCTTATTCGGATAGATTATAACAATAGTTTACAAGTTTAGTTTATAGATTAAGCGAAAATAGGAAATTAGGGTTTTATGAGCTCGGTTTGGATCAAAAAGGTAAAACATATATGTTTTGAGTTCAAAGATTTTAACAATAGTTTAAGCATGATCATATTAACATTATAAGGGTAGAAAAAACTGAATGTGAGCTTATGAAACCTGGTTTTGAGCTTATAGCTTGGAAATGGGTCGAAATCGGGACTTTTAGCTTTGTACGCCTAGAATAACAACTCCGGGGCTTCAAGACTTAGTTTCTTTGCTTCACTTCTGCTCTTGGGACTTCTATTGTTGCTCTTGATCAGATCTTGGACTCCATAGATGATTAGATATGAGATTGAGATGTGTGAGTTGAATGAATGGGGTTTACCCCTTTATATAGGTTCAAAACCCCTTAGAGGGCAAGGAAACTTAGTGACCAAGGCTTGGAGCTGAAGTACATGACTCATGGAAGCTATAAGGTGATATGGAGGGGCTATGGAATGAGTTAGCAAGGCTAGAGCTAGGTAGCAGGATGTTGGAGATGTTTTGTGGTGCCCCGGCTTTACAAGAGGTAAGAAATGAGTGATGTAAGCACTTGGTTACCCCCAAGTAAACTCAATTGAGGTGCTTCTAAGCAGATAGGGGCTGAAGTAGGTGCATCATGGAGGTGCTTGGATGCAAAGTTAACTTTTAAAATGGGTCAAAAATCAAGAAAAAGGTATACGGGTTCATTAGGGCACGGTTTAGGGTTTCCTTACTTAAATTTCGTGTACATTTGATTATTGATGATAGATTATGGAATGTAATGTTATATTTAAGTGTTTGTAACTTAATTTGATTAATGGTTTAGGTTAATAATGGGTAAAAACAAAGAAATGGGTCATGGTTTAGAAACTAGCTTGGTTTTAGGGTTTCTTGGTTTGAATTAGGGTTTTGAGTTTAAAAATGAGTCTAAGTGATTGAAATGGAGGGAAATGTTGTTTAAAAGTTGAGCATTGCTTGCTTGTACATTGTACTGAATAGTTTGTACAAGATTCGTTAGGAAAACGGAGGTAAAATGGCTATTTTAGATGACATGCTTAATGACTTGTACATTATGCTTTTAAGGACTTGTACCTTGACTTGGAGGGAGTTTATATTTCAATTGAGATGTTATATTACTTTGAACATATTGCATTAGTAGCTTTGGCATCACTTTAGGATATTTAACTTTATCAAGGAATTAGGATTAAGGCATAAACGATAATATTTTTAAAGTCTGCTTGCATAATGTTGCAAATTGGTACAGTATATAGAGTAATGTACTTTGTAAAAATATATTAAAATAATTGACTTGACTTGTTAAGATGTATGCTTGACATATATGAATATCGGATTAGCCAATAGGTAGGTTGCGTAGAGCTCGTTAACTTAAGTTATGCAAGTATGCGTTTGCATATTGAGAATTAGTAAAGTAAGTACTGTAATAAAGCGAAAATTTCCCTAAAAATGGTGGTTCATATATAATAGATAGATAGTACATTGCATCTAACTTAATAGATGGATATTTACATTGATGAAAATTTGCGGGTTGTTATAAAAACTCAAGCCGACTCGCATGATCATCTATTTTTTTAGTGTTTATACTCTTCTCAAGTTTGGTTCCGCTTATGTAGCTTTGATGTTCTTTCGAATATTCTTCCTATTTGGGACGTTACTGTAAACTGGATCTCTCCTATGTCGAAAGGTAAGTCGGTTACTAGTATTGTAGGTCGCCTGCTAATTGCTGCTTCTTGATATTATGTGTGGCAAGAACGTAATAACAGGTTGTTTGGTAAAGGGGAAATACGAGTCGATCAATTGTGTGACGTGATTGCTATAATTGTGAGATCAAAACTTACAACTCTCTAGTTTAAGTCAAATGCTCGTGTTGATAAATGAGGGTTTTTTGGATGATTGATGTGCCGAGCTCCAATTGATTTTTGCTATTCTCTGTTTGAAGTGAGCTGTTTTATTATTGAATCATATATTTTCTTATGCTCTTAGTTGATTATTAGTTGGTAGTCATGTTTTGAGCTTGTTCAAGACATGCATGTTGCTTTAGGCGTGCATTTAAAAGGGGTTCATCACCTCTTTGTTCTTTTATGTAACATTCACTCTTTCATTAATATATTCATCGGATAATTAACCCTTTACCCAAAATAAATTTCTAATGTTTGTTTTAGTGGCATTATAAGGAGTTGTTTTCACCTTTTGTTGCAAGACAAGTTTTTTTGTATTTAAACCGTTAAATGTTAACCGCTCTAAATTGTTATAACAAGACATGAAAGCCGTTGTAAAGGTTAAACAAAATCTAACTTTTAGCGATAAGTTATTGATTCGTATAGGAAGCATTTAAGACTAAGTGTAATGGTGAGTGGTGACCATCAAGAGACAATCATTCCTAATATCACATCAGCTTTCTCTCTTAAAGACAACTTCATTACTAACTTATTGTAACAAAGAGAGTGAGGACACGACAAAAAACATACTCTAAAAAATTAATTAAATAAACACTAACACAAACAAGGAAGTCGTCGCATAATCGGCCGACTTCTCTTTTGAGTTTAGACACGTGACAAAAAAGTGGTGTAGTGGAGTGATGTGTCCCAAAGGATGGTCGACCAACATAGTGACTGAGTTGGCCGACACCCGGTCTAAGAGGCTAGGCAGGGTGGTCTCTCCAAAATTTTAATTTGCATATGTAATTTTCAAGGTATACATATAAGAAGAAATATATAGTTTGGCTCCTCCAAAATTATACAACTCCATTTAAGCCCTTCCAACAAGTTAGTTCGTCAATGGCTAATGAAACAATGGTCTCGAGACTTCAGTCATTCTTTAAAACTGTGAGGTCTCGTGTGTGATAGCCTTATAAAATATTTAGTTCCATGTATGTAAATTCTTTGGTTTATACATATTTTCATCTTTGATAGTAATATTACATGACTATTCTACAATGGCGTTTAGAAAAAAAAACACACGACTATATTACAAGATTAAAAAGGTCGGTGCAACTTGTTATAGACACATTTCAGTGCTTATAATGCCGCTACAACTGCACTGTGTGGTGCATTATAGGGCAATCATTGTGGCCACAAAACGAAGCATGTTGTGTATTTAAATCTGTTATTATCTGTTGTTTTTTGTAGATTGCGAATTTTAGAGGACGTATATAAAAATGATTATGGGGGAGTCTTATGGATGTTTTTGTTATAATGGAAAAAAACTAATTTCACCAATTTCAGCACATCCGGACTATGGTTCAGTCCCTAGTAGGCCCACTAACTTTTTCTATATTTGAACCAACATGTTGGATTTAAAGATTTCTGTGGGAAATTTTAGTCATGCATTTTTATTTGTTGAACAAGTAAAAGTAACTTTTGGACCGTGTAGTTATAAGTCTTTTAGTTTTTCTTAAAAGCTTAACTGTCTGGTTATTTTGTGTTTTTCCTGGCTTATTTGTGAGTTTTAGAAAAAGTTCTTTCACAAAAGTTGCTAAATATCAGCTGTTAAATAAGTTTTTGCAAAAAGTTTTTAAAAATAAAATGTTTTATAAAAAGAAAAGGTCATGGGGGTCGAACCCATGACCTCCCCCTTATAACACACACTCTCTACCGCCATGCCCTTGGGACTTTTCCATTAGGGAATGGTCTCATTAATATCTTATAGTCTTTTTCTCTTTTAGCTTATACGAGCTTATTTTATTTTTATCAGCTTATTCCTTAAGCAAACCTTCCAGCTCTTATTTTTCTTAGATTCCTTTTAGCTTAAAGAATTTTTCTTATTTTTTTCTAGATTTTTAATAAATAGTTTTCTATTTTTAATAATTAATTTAGAGTTAATCTGTTTTTAATTCATATTAAATAAAATAAAAATCAAAAAAATATAAATCTTTTTCTGAAAATTATTTTTAGTCATTTAGGATCTATAAAAATTAAATTTGCATTTTTAGGATTTAATTTGGATAATTTTGCTTAAATGTCGCGTTTTAAATTTCCCGTTATCATTTACGTGTTTAATTTCTTGAATGCTTTAATTGTCGTAATTGTTTGTTTGTCTTTACATGTTGTTGGGAAATACAAGTCAAAAGGTCAAAGTACTGCTAAGCAAAAGGTCAAAGTACTGCTAAGTTGAAGATCGAAGTACTGCCTACTTAGTATGGAAAAGTCAACGTACTACCGTGGATAAAGGAATCTTAAAGGATTATCATTCAGACGGTTATGTTAGTGTTTATCTTGTAACAGTTATTTTAATGATTAGTATTGATTAGTGTTTATGATATACAAGGACTGTACAACTACTAGAGTTATCCTTATGTTTATAAAAGGATCTCTAGGAAGGTATTAGAAAATATAGAAAAACACGAATTATTAGTATTGTATTAGGGATCTGCAATTTAGGCAGATTCAAAAGGTTTATAATACAAATCGTTTGATTAATCTTTGTGTGTTCTTCTTAAGTACTGCCAACTAGATTCCGCATAGTTGACAGTATATCAGTGTTTCATTAAGGAATATCGATCCTACAAGTGGTATCAGAGCTTGTGAAGAGACTCTGATCTAGAAGAACTGTTAATCATTCGAAATCGTTCAAAACTCATAGAAAATGTCTGAAACTGAACCTATCCCTCCCCTCGTTGTTATGGCACTAGAATCCCAATGAATCTAAGAAATGGAATATGATCTTTGGTCTATGAAGATGCGACAGTACATTGCCATCACTGATCATATACTATGGGATATAATCACCAATGGAGACCAAGCAACAACTGATCCTGCATCCTCGTCAGCACCAAAAACTTCACTTGCTGCCAACGCAAGAAGAAACAATGAGAAAGCTCTTAACATATTGCTTTCTGCAATTCCTGATAGACATCTTCTTAGTTTTCATGATGCCACAAATGCAAAAACCTTATGGACAGCCATAAAAGCAAGATTTGGAGGTAATGACGCATTCAAAGTATGATACAAAAGAAATTCTTTTGTGAAAACAACACATCGAGACATTTTCACATCGATTCTAGAGAAGAGCTAGATTCAGCATACGAAAGGTTTCAGAACATTCTTAGTATGCTTGAATTATATGATGCTAAAGTGTCCCTTGAAGATGCAAATTTGAAGTTTCTAAGAAGTTTACCATCTGTGTGGCATGTAGTTGCTACAATGATTCGAGGACAACCTGGATTGGATGAATTGGAGTTTGATGATCTCTACAACAACTTGAAGGTGTATGAGCATGAATTGAAGGGTGTTTCAAACTCAAACTCACAAAACATTGCTTTTATGTCCACTGAAGTCAAAGGCAGTACTTTGAAACAAAGTACTGTTGAACCAGCACATATCCCAAAAGGATATGCTCAGGCTGCCTCAAGCACAGTGCAAACTGCTCCTAACTGTGCTTCCCACTCAGATGAAATCATATGTTCCTTCTTTGCTCAACAAGCATCTATGCCTACAACTCATGATGATGAAGATCTGTTGCAAATTGATGAAGATGCTATGGAAGAAATTGACATTCGATGGGCACGTGGCTATGAATGCAAATCACATCGGATTAAGGAAAATTTATGAGAAGGAAAATAGGACGATCATTGACCTCAAGCCGAAGGAATGGGAATTACTTTGATTAGTCAAAGATTTGAAGCTTTAACTGTCAAAAGTTTGGGTCACTTTGGCTAGGGAGTGTAGATTTGCTAAATACCGGAAAAACAGAGCAACTAATCGGTCGTGCAGGAACAAGAGGATGTGGCTATTGAAGATTCAAACACAAAAGCCTTGGTGGCAACAGACAACAATGAAGATATTGACTGGACCAAGGAATTCGATGCTGAACCAGTAACATTAGCCATGATGGCACTGACTAAAGTTAAACAAGATGATTGGAGCATGGAGTTTGATGCAGAACATGTGCACTTTAGACAAGATGGACTTCGTGATTTTGATTGGAGCAACAAAGCTGATGATACACCAGTGTCTCTAG
>BQNB010015023.1:2855-45436 GCA_026074375.1 Tanacetum coccineum
CTAAAGTGTTCAAATGTTGTATTATTAGCTATGGTCAAATTATACATGTTAAACTTAACGCACTCTGAGTAGGATTGACGACTTATAAATTTCCATCAGGAAACTCGTAAGTACTCTAACTTGATGAGCAAGACTTGGATGTCACTTCCGAAAAATCAAATTGAGAACTCTTATAATTTATATAAGCTTCTCCTAATAACCTAATGTCAACACCATCTCCCAAATAATAATAAAAATGATCCTTGCCCAAATTTGGCACTTCCACGAATCGATGGATCCTTCGTCCTAAATTCATCTTTGGTTTAGGTAGATCTGCCATGGCATTAGATTTAAACATCTTCTTCTTGTCAATCTCTTGCTTAAAAAGTTTAACATACATGTAACTAAACTTTAGTTAATCATCATTATTTCTACAAAGAAACAAACACAAGATCTATTGAGGTAAATAATCTTAATTGGATTTTTTTAAAGGCATGCAAAGGTGCATTCTTTGAACATACTCAATATAGATCATTACACATTGTCACTTTTAAGCATACTCCTAGGTTTTAGATGACTCATTTTTTCTTATAGCTACAACAACTTGCTTGCTATCTCATTCAACCTTAGAATTTCACACATCTTAATTAGGATTATGCGAACCAGAATTAAAGCATGTTAGTTGAGTCATGCTAGGCCATTTATGATAAGATAATACAAATTTTATCTTTGCTACACTTCATTAGACAAATATAGGAATTCTATTTTGTCTAACATGAGAATGACTACTGGAGAATCTATTGCACTAGAAATTCAATTTGACCTAACGGTTGAATTGCTTCCAAGAGTGAAGTTGGGTTCGTAGTATGACCCGTAAAATGGTCGTATTTAGCCTGAATTGAGCACCACTAGTGATAGTCTCATATTCATTCTCTAATTTGATTAAACGGCTCTTCCTAAATATGCCTAATGATAGTCTACATCGATAGACTTTGTATCTCATTAGGAGTGCATACTAAGCAAGTAGAAATTAGATTTCTCCTTAATCAATCTAGACAACATGCACCTCACATATGTGCTTTGAAGCATCAAGATAATAACTTGCTCCCGTCTGATGCAATTATATGACTTCATGATTATTTTGATGCTCAACGATTAATTGCATGTCTATTAAATGCATGTCTATTATAAAGGCGTTTGTCTTTTTCTAGTAATTTAGATAAAATATCTCTTAGTTTATCTAAATGACACATGCTCCTAAATGCTAAATGCTAACATGTTTTACATGATGCTTACATTTAAAATTATCATGTTTTGTTTGCGTCATCTTACATGACTTACATGTTAATTGTGCACCTACACTATGTTAGGTTGATGTATGACAAATAAGGTTTAGATGTCATACAGTCTTACACATTAATCTTGTTGATTATTGTCTTAATGCATGCTTAGATAAACTTGCATGCTTATATCTATATGTCATATACATATATGCATATATTTTCTTACACTAGAATATCTTTCTTCGTGTCCGAGTCACTAATCTAAATTTTCAAAAGAATCGCAAAATGGTCTTAAATCTCTTAGAGTCTTCACTCACACACTCCTTTGATCATCGTCTCGCTTTCTTCCAAATCATCTACTCTTTCGTCAAGTAAAGCTTAGATACAAATCTAACGCTCCTCCAAGTAGGTTTGACAACTTAAATATTTCATCCGAAATATTCAAGTATCTTTAACTTGCGATTTCAAACTTTAAAGGTCATATCCGAAAACCCTTATTCAAGCCTTTTAACAACATTAATTAAAACGCTCTTCATTTCTCTTTGACGAAACATTCTTTCTCTTCGATGAAAACGATCTTTCTTTTCAATGAAAACATTCTTTCTCTTCAATGAAACATTCTTTCTCTTCGACGAAAACACTCTTTGGCTTTCGATCACACCTCTTTCTTCTCACTCAACCACACCTCTTCAACCATAAAGATGGCTAATCTCTTTCCTCCACTATTTCTGCTACCACCTTTAAGACAGCTGTATACCTCGTCGTGTGATTATTCTATGAATATTCGCAATGCTCGAGAAGAGCTACATAACTCTGTAAGTGTAGATTATCGTACGTTAACCACCATCCGTCTTGACATTGTCAAGCTCGTCGCCTCCATCTTTGTTTGTTTTCTTTATTATTATTATTATTATTATTATTATTATTGCGTACGAAACATACTGAAGATACGTCACCATTTCCTTCGGGACAATGTCCAAAATAAAACATCTCTATTCGAAAAGATTGCGTCTGAAGATAACATCGTCGACATTCTTTCTTTACCCCTCAACCGCGAATCGTTAAATTAAATTCGTCTAGGTTTAGGAATGATGGAACACATTCCGTAAATCGGTCTCTTTTTTTCTTTTAACTCTCGATTCTAGTCTATGTTCCATTCCGTGTCGTGACAACCTAATTACTTCATCCGAAGTATTTTAAGGATTTTTAATGAGCGAAATGCAAATTAAAATGTCACTCCATTTGAAAATTTTCATCAACAATCGATTCCAAAACATCTCTGCTAGTGGCGGTCCCCATAAACCAGGCGGCCCCCTGATTAAAACAGGCGGCCTCCAGATATATCCGGGACCGCCAGAAGCAAGCTTGTAATAGCGTTCATTCTTTTCTAAATCCATAACCAAACTCTTCCTCTCTTCTGCTATGAGCTGACGTCTACTTTACACCCAAACCTATGCCTAATATCTCTCTAAAGATTAATGGGTCATCCTCATATCTTAACGTTCATAAGCATTGTTGTTTATGTTTTTAAGAATCAAGTGAATTTCATAATGAAATGCGTCTCATTATCAAACACATTCCTTACAATATCCATCACTTCATAATAAATCCCCTCACATACAAACCTTGGTCCTCACATCTCGCATACATCTTGTCTCAAAATCATAGACAATTCTTATCACTCCTAAACGTTTCTTCTCTCTTCTAGTAGTCGTTTCACTTCTGATAGTCTTTCTACTTCTAAAGTTTCTTCTCACTTCTAAATGTTTCTTCTCTCTTCTAATAGTCTTGTTACTATTCAAATTCCTCCTATATCCCTTGACAACTTAATTATTTCATCCAAAATATTTAAGTAATTTGCGAAATGCAAATGTCACTCCTTCGCAAAACTTTCCACTTTCTAGAAAGTAAAGAACATAAAGAAGATATTCAATCTTCAAGTGTTATTGAGTCACCACATTGTTGAGTCTCTCATATTCTTCCATCATGAAAGAACTACCACCTCTTTTCACATCCCACTTTATTCCTCGACATTGTCAACCAACAAAACACCAAACCTTTAAATTCTCAATCATCCACCTTTGTCTCGATAGGATCATATGCATATCAATTGTTAGTGCAAATGATATATCAATCTTTTCTATCAACCTCTCATCAACACGTTCCTTCTTTAGCATCACTCATCCTTTCCCACTTTTTGACTCTATGGAATCATTTTCATTCACATCTAAAAGCACATCGTCTCCATCCTCGTCTTATTTTTCTTTTTATTATTTGACAGTATATATATATATATATATATATATATATATATATATATATATATATATATTGACATATTATTAAGTGTCATTCGTCTACTTTTAAAAGGTCATTCTCATAATATTCTTATGTCAATCAATAAACGAATCCCATTCTCGTTTATTAAAAGTCGGTCTAATCTTTCTCCATAAACATACGTCTCGATTCTTTTTATTTCATCATTTAGGCTGTTTTTAAAATAATGACTACTTGTGTCTAGTTTCTACTTCTCTTTCAAAGTGTCATATTCAGTATAAAAAACCTTAGAAGTACATGTTAGTTCCCCGCTAACGTTTTGCTATATGTATATGTGCACTTGTCTACTAACTTTGTTTTGTAGCACAACAATATCTTGATTCCTTGGTGCCCCAAACAAGGGGGAGCATACACCGAGGGGGAGCACTTGCAAGCATTTTGCTCATTTGAATTGCATTGAACTTCTTGAGCATCGATGGTAATTTATTTGATCCATGGATCCGTTAGAGTCAATATACAAGGAATGTAATTATCATGGGGATGCAATAAGCAAGGGGGAGCTAGGAGCTATGTGGTTTAATAGCATGGATTTAGTTTAACCATGATGATAGAAGACTTCACTAGGATGATGCAAGCTCACCTTTATAGGAAGATAGGATTGGGGATTGTCAAATACGATGAAGGGTTTATTCATACTCTAAATACTTCACCTCCTCCACTTCAAAATCACCCTAAACCTTAAGGTCATCCTCTCATAACTTCAACTTATATATTTGAAGTACCTACTTTCTTTTCATGTCTTCTTCTCTATCTGACATCTTTAAATTAATCCAAAGAAACACAAAATCACCTCAACCGTATTTCTCATGTTGTCTTCTCATTCCTCCAACCAATATACTTGGATCACCTACCTTTTCCTCATTCCTTTAACCTATACACTCAAAGTACCTACCTTCTTGTCTTGCCTATTTCTTACCTCTCATGACCTTTTCTAAACTATCCAAGGAATACACAATCACCTTCACCTTTATTACTCACATCTTCTCCTCATACCTCAAACCTATATACTTGGAGCACCTATCCTCTTCTCATTCCTCCAACATATATACCCGGAGCACGTACCCTCTTCTCATGTCTTCTTCACAAACCTCCAACCTATATGCTCCAACCATAATCCACACTATACCTTTTTGCTTCGACAAAAGGGGGAGAAGGGAGTGTAAACGAGTAACTTTTAAACACTACTATATGCTATAGTTTACATAGTTTGTCATCATCAAAAAGGGGGAGATTGTTAGTGCAAATATTACGATATTTAATCTATACGATCTCTTTATGTTTTGGTGATAACAAACATGTAACCTGTAATACATAACGTAAAGTACGCAAGTTACTCGTAATCACAAATCATCAATGCATACATATCAACAACACTTTATGTCTCAAGTCTGCATCAACACCGACATTTGTTTGCACCCGATGTAAATCACATAAGGTATGTACAAACAAATTAAACTTGTAGGATGATCAAAGAAAAATATTTTTTTCTTAACCATTACATTTCTACAAAAGTATTTTTCAAAAATAAACAAACACAAAATACTTTTTAATAAAAGAAATGTTTATTAAATATAAAATTTGAATATGTTTTCCTCCAAAATGGAAGCTTCTATACCAGATACAACCTTCCTCACAAAAAGACAAAAAAGGGAGCGGAGTCTAGGCGGCGGCCCCCTTATAGGCTTGGCGGCCCCCTTATATATAAGGGACCGCCGGGACCGCCGTTACCAGACTGTCAGCTTTCAGCTGCTATAAATAGTGGGTCATCTCCAACTGATTTTACAACCTCTTTTGCACGATTTTTTCAGTACCTTCTCTCTCTAGATCTCACTAAATATTTCTAAACTCTTTGATCATTAAACTTGTTTAATCTTGTTTAAATGTGATCTAATCTTCCATCATTTCCTTCCTTCCTCAAGTGCAAGAGAAGAACTTCGGTCATCATCAAGATCCGAAGTTATGTAGTCTTGTTAGTCCATTTGTAACACTTGTTACATATAGATCGAGTCCATATCTTTCATTCTTGTGTAGTTGTGTAGATCCGGATAGTGTATAAATCCGAAAGTGTTGATGGTGTGTCGGTTAGTATTTCGGTCCTCAAAACACAAGTATGGGTGGTAGATTGGTTCTACCTAAGATTAGGACTCGACATTTAGCTTAGTGTCAGAAAATAATGTAAGCGACGCGGTTCATGTGTTTAGGCCATAAAACACAAGGTTTATTATGTTGGGCCATAAAATAATGGTTTGGGTGTTTTACCCGAAGAGAACTGTCGACATCTAGACTTAGTTTCGAAAAATATTGTAAAGCATTGGTAAAGGTTTTCTCGGGCCGTAAAGGGAGCTTGTTGATTAGTTGAAAGTAACTCTCCGAAGTTGGATACTCGAGGAGTGGTAGTAGGGCGAAGATGAGCTCGTGACCGAACCACTATAATATTATCGTAATTTGTCGTTTGCATTTCCTTTTACCTTTCTCTTTACTTATGTCCTTTAATTTATCGCTTTAATTTTACACTTGATTGTGTTATGATTGTTGAATCTGTTGTGTATGTTGTGTTAGGCATGGTGTGTAGCTCTTTGTATTAACATTGTGAGTGTGAATATATTGGTGGAATATGTGCTAGTTATTAGAAAAATCCATTATCGACATTCTCATATTGCCTGTTAATACTTTATTGGTGATTGATACAATAATCTAGTGCGAAACTCTTCTGGTAGGCGGGTCCCTTTAATAGGGGCGGGCCCCTTATGTACTGGGCAGCCCCCATACATTTATGAGACCGCCGACAGAGAGTGATAAAATAATTTATACAAAATATTTGAAGTTTTTAAGAGGAAACGTATTCACCCCCTCTACGGTTTCCACAAAAAATTTCCTTCTTCCTCGCCTAAGGATTTAAAACGGTTTAAGGTTGGTATGCACGAATCAACCATTAAAATAATATTATAATGCAGTTAGACTATTTAAGCAGTAAATTTACGATGTGATGTAGTAAAATATACAATTTAATGCAGTAACATTTACTCTGACGAAGTAAAATATACAATTTAATGCAGTAAAATTTACACTGTGATGCATTAAAATATACTATTTAATGCAGTAAAATTTACATTGTGATGCAGTAGAATATACAATTTAATGCATTAAAATTTACAATATGATACAGTAAAATATACAATTTAATGCAGTAAATTTTACAATATGCTGCTAGTAAAATACACAATTTAATGCAGTAAAATTTACACTGTGATGCATTAAAATATACAATTAATGTAGTAAAATTTACACTGTGATGTAGTAAAATTTAAATCTGATGCAGTAAAATATACATATTAATGTACTCAAATTTACACTGTGATGCAATTAGAATAATAACATTTATTGCAGTAATTTTGCACTATGATGGCAGTTAAAATATACAATTTTAATGCAGTATGTAGTAAAATATACAATTTAATGTAGTTAAATTTACAATGTGATGCAGAAAAATATACAATTTAATGCAGTAAAATTTACACTGATGAAGTGAAATATACAATTTAATGCAGTAAATTATACACTGTGATGCAGTAAAATATACAATTTAATGCAGTAAAATTTACAATTGATGCAGTAAAATTTACAATGTGATGCTAGTAAAATATACAATTTAATGCAGTAAAATTTACACTGTGATGCATTAAAATATACAATTTAATGCAGTAAAATTTACAATGTGATGCAATAAAATATACAATTTAATGCATTAAAATTTACAATGTGATGCAGTAAAATATACAATTTAATGCAGTAAAATTTACAATGTGATGCTAGTAAAATACACAATTTAATGCAGTAAAATTTACATTGTGATGCATTAAAATATACAATTAATGCCGTAAAATTTACAATTTGATGCAGTAAAATATACATATTAATGTACTAAAATCTATACTGTGATGCAATAAAATATACAATTTAATGCAGTAATTTAATGTAGTAAAATTTGCACTATGATGCAGTAAAATATACAACTTTAATGCAGTATGTAGTAAAATATACAATTTAATGTAGTTAAATTTACAATGTGATGCATACAAGTATACAATTTAATGCAGTAAAATTTACACTGTCATGCATTAAAATATACAATTTAATGCAGTAAAATTTTCACTATGATGTAGTAAAATTTACAATGTGATGCAGTAAAGTTTACATATTAATGTAGTAAAATTTACACTGTGATGCAATAAAATATACAATTTAATGTAGTAAAATTTGCACTAAGATGCAGTAAATTATACAATTTTAATGCAGTAAAATTTACAATGTGATGTAGTAAAATATACAATTTATTGTAGTAAAATTTACAATGTGATGCAGAAAAATATACAATTTAATGCAGTAAAATTTACACTGATGAAGTAAAATATACAAATTAATGCAGTTGTCACACCCCCAAATGGGGCCTGGACGAAATACGTGTCCGGGGGCATGACGTCATAATATACATCACACAAAGTACAAAGAACGACCACGAATGGACGTTTTGAAAATCATAACTCGTTGTATTTATTAAAAAATGGATAAGTCTTACAAGATTTGAAATGAAATTTAAAACGTTGCGGAAGCATAATTAAGTTTTCAAAAGATAACGAGTATGAATGATAATAAGGTTTTGAAAGATGATATCATATTGCACGTAGACTCCACATAGCACATCAGAGAAGTCCAAAGCTAAGCACCTGAAAAAAATGCTTAAAACGTCAACATAAAGTTGGTGAATTCATAGGTTTAGTTCAAACGTAATTAGCGTGGACCACAAGTATATCAAAATGTATGCTATAGTTATAACATATACAACTTCACATAAAAAGGTATTTACGTTGCGGGGGGGGGCGCGAGCTAGGCCCCAATGACACAGAAGCTAATAGGGAATGTTAGCATATAACATGCAAAAAATTGCTTGCCTTACAACGTGTTCCGACCAAAGACTACCTAACCAGTTTCGACATGACATATATCCGTTAGTTCTTGGCAAACTCGAACTAGTAAGTGCTTCTTACCCGGATAGGGATAATTAGTCCCAATAGATCTATTTATTCACTCGCGCTCACTTAACCAAAGGACGGTTATAGTAATTAATGGTTCATGATGATTCGGGAAATAGTGGCTAAAGCTACTAGGCAAAACATTAACAGGGAAATCTCAGTATAGTACTTGTGTCAAGTTTAAAAAATAAAGGCAATGGTTTCCTCCCCCAAGTTATAAAAACAGTTATTCAAAACAAATAAAAGTAGGGCTATGACTCCCTTATGCGAGTTGTGGATCAAAAGAAAACAATCAAGTAAAGACGAATCTCACGGTCCTAGCGACAACCTAGCATATAGTTGTCGTTTAAGAATAATGTACAACGAATAACGCTTAACTCAAGAGCTGATCATCCGAGCATGAGTAGACACGGCATATCCTTTTCAAAGCGTACTTTCGAAAGTTATAAGTTTTGACAAGTCTCGACACTTTGAAACATCTTCGAAAGTATTTCGTCTTTTAGTGTATTTTGTCTTTTAGTGTATTTCATCTTTTAGTGTATTTTGTCTTTTAGTGTATTTTGTCTTTTAGTGTATTTTGTCTTTTAGTGACCCGACACACCAAAGTTGACTCAATAACCGTAAATGTTGACCTAAACTCGACACTTAACGTCATTCTTCATTTTATCATTAGTTTGATAATAAAAGTATATTTTTCGACGCATTTATAAAGTTTATAAAATTTCATCATGACCTTTCTAAAAATATCAACTTTCCATTTTTATCCGTCTCGAATGGTGAAAGTATAAGTTTTATAAAAGAACATCTTTTATTGACTCGAAAGAATATCCGATCGATTTTCGACAATACCGCAAATATTGCAACAATCCATTCTAACTAAACATCATTGTCTTTCAATTTTACGCTTTCACAAAACACAACAATCTAACTTAATTCCTCGCCAACAATATTTAAACTCACTATACGATAAATCTCAAATAAATGATATAGCCGTAGTAATAACAATATATATATATATATATATATATATATAGTAGTCACAATGAACTTTTAAGCACAAAAGTACAACTACTTTTTATGTTCTTCCATTTATAAATAAAAAAATTAAACTTTGAGACTTGTAGTTTTATAGAAAAATAGGAAATGATTTTCACAACGATCCGCTTTGTACACCTTGTTCGGATTGATCATACGAATGCAAAAGTACAACTCATTTATGAAAAAGAAGAGATAACTTACAAGAAAACGCGATGAAAGATGATTAGAAACTAAGAACGACCCAAACGTTGTTTATAAACTACCCGAATGAAATAACAATCAACCTCGAACAATATATCTTCAAATGGTTTGATCAAAGATTAAAAGAAATAGGATTTTGGTGTTTGTGTGTTTGTGGTTCAATACAGAAAGAAAAGAAAGGAAAAGTATGTGTGTTTTTCTAGTGAGAGAATTTGCTATGAATGAATGAGAAGTAAATGTGACTAGTTATTTATATGTTGGCAAGAGATGGGATGCACCTAGACTTGGTGCATGGCTTCGTTCAGTCGGGTACAAGGGGAAAAAGGGGACCGAAATGATCCGCAAATGAGAGGCTAGGAAAGTCTTGTACAAGAACCATTTTGTAGGAAGGTTTGTCTCCCATTTCAAATTTCAAAAATGGGGATCCCATGCTAGAGTGTGTGTGTTATTCGGTTGAAAGAGCAAGACCAAAGGGGGGGGGGGGGACCAATTGGTTTCCAACATTCTAGGAATGGTAGTGCATGCATATGAATTAATTTCCATAGCTTTCCATGCATACATGCATTAAGTTACTTAAACGATTACGTAAACAACGAAAATGACTATCGACTTCACGAAAAATTATGAAATTTTAAATATTAATTAAAAGCGTAAAAACGCGTCCAATGACGAAAGACTACGATGAAATACAGTACGGTTCGCTCCCGGAGACGATTCTCAGATATTAACGGGACAACTTCCCGGTTACGCGTAAAAGTTAAACGAAACGTTAAAAATTTAAATTATCAAACGAAAACGGCTAAATTATTGATCAAAAATTTATGGGGTGTCACATCCTTTCCCCGTTAAAAGAGCTTTGTCCTCAAAGCTTATGACGTAGCATTCGACGAAGGTTCAGGATTAGCAAATAGATTCGGGTACTTTTTCTACATTTGGTCTTCAGGCTCCCACCTAAACTTAGGACCTCTCCTAGAGTTCCAATGTACCTTGATAATCGGAATACAGTTCTGCTTCAGACGCTTGACTTCGCGGTCCATGATCTCGATAGGTTCTTCAATTTCATCCAACGGTATAGCAAGAGTCTCGTCAGCTAGGCACTTCTTCAAGTTCGAGACGTGAAACGTACTGTGAACTCTACTCAGCTGCTCTGGGAGTTCAAGTCGATAGGCGACGGTTCCTACTTTAGCTAAGATCTTAAAAGGTCTAATATAACGAGGGTTCAGCTTTCCCCATTTGCCAAAACATATCACTCCTTTCCCACCGGATATAATCTGCTGTCATTAAAATTATCTATGGGTTTGGTTCTTCTCACATCAGCATATTCTTTTGATGATCGGATACCAAACTTCGTGTTGTAGTAACGGCTTGTTGTCATTGGCAGGCTTATGATAAAATCCATGGCTATATTTTTCTCATTTCCAATGGGCTGTTTTTGGTTGTACCATTAAACCGGATGGCTTTTGATAATTATCCTTCATCTTTAAACACGTCGAGCACTTGCTGACATTGGTGGCGATGTCTGTTTCCATGTTAGATCATCGGTACCACTGCTTAAGGTTATGATATATCTTACCCGATCCTGGGTAAATGAAATAGTTAGATTTGTGTGACCCATACATGATCAATTCTCTTATATCTCTAAAGTATGGGAACCAAATCCTGCTCCAAATGCAGAGAGTTCTATCGAGACGAGTCTCAGACTCCTTATCCATACCATGAAGGTTCTCATCCTTAACGCTCCCTTTCTTGAAACTTCTACTTATGTTTCATGAATATGTGGTGGTAGGTTTAAATTAACGGTCATCACTAAGGCTCCCACCCTGAGAGGCTTAGTTCGTTCCTTTCTGCTTAGAGCATCTGCTGCAACGTTTGCTTTTACAAAGTGATATCAAATCTTACAATCGCAATATTTGAACAATTTTTAACAACCTACCACGTTCAATTCCATTTGATCTAGAATGTACTGTAAGCCCTTATGGTTTGTAAACATGGTACGCTTCATGCCATACAGTTAGTGTTCCTAAATCTTAAGAGTAAACACTATTGCTTCTAATTCTAGGTCGTGTGTCATATAGTTCTTCTCATAAACTTTTAGTTGTCGGGAGTCGTAAACTATCACCTTCTCCTTCTGCATCATTATAGTGCCTAATCCATTATGCGAGGCGTTATAAGTTACGAAGTTTTCCATTTCGTCAGGAAATGCTAAATTCCGTGCACGACAAAGTTTCTACATCACAATTGAAAGGCTTCCGCTTCTTTTTCTTCCCATTTGTATTTCATATTTTTTCGAGTTAGTTTGGTTAGAGGTTTCTATATCCTAGAGAAACTTTCGATAAATCATCGGTAATAACCAGAAAGACCTAAGAATTTTTGTATCTTCGTTAGAGTCATAGACGATGCCTAATCCTTGATTGACTTAATCTTGGCAGTATCGACGTGAATGCCTTGACTATCAACAACGTGGCTAAGAAATTGCACTATCAGAAGCTATAATTCACACTTATGAGAATTTGGCGTACAATTCCTTATTCTTAAGCAATCATAAGATAAGCCTAAGGTGTTCCTCGTACTCCTTATTTGCTTGAGCAATAGAGATATCATCGATGAATACTATCACAAACTTATCCAAGTATGGTTTGTACACCCGATTCATGAGATCCATGAATGCCTCTGGTGTGTTGTTCAAACCAAATGGCATGTGTTGATACTCGAAATGCCCATAACAGGTCCTAAATGTGGTCTTAGAATACCCTTTTTCTCGAATCTCTGGTTGGTGGTAACTAGTCCTTAGGTTGATTTTTGAGTAAACGCTAGATCCTTGTAGTTGATCAAAAGAGGTCGTTAGTCCTAGTCAATGGTAACGGTTCTTCACGGTTAGCTTCTTCACAGTTAGCTTGTTCAATTCTCGGTAGTCGATGTATATCTTGAAGGATCCATCCTTCTCTTTGACGAACAATATTGGAGCTCCCCAAGGTAAGGAACTCGGTCTTACAAATCCTTTTGAGTATACGACATATTACGCTGGAGACGGTCAACTCTCTTTCTCTCAACACATAACATGCCTTCAAGTCTTAAGTTATCCCACTCCAACGTACCAATCCTATCAACAACTTGGCTTACTAGCTACTATCGATGCATATCCATTACTCTTATTGCTTCGGGTCATTAAGGTTTCATCACCTAAAGGTATACGAACAATCTTTTTATCACGAATGATCGTGGCGTGGTACCTTGTCAACCAATTCATACCAATGATAACATCAAAACTATCAGGTTCTATGGGTATTAAGTCTATCTTGAATAGATAATTCAGAAAATTTAGTTCACAATCTTCAATGATGGTATTATTTCCTATGACCCTTCCGTCGGCTAACTCAGCAGAGTACCTAGTGTCTTCAGTAGATGGGACGGTGTTACTTGAAGGGCTAATCTTAACGGGGGTGAGGCTTCTATCAACTAGGTTTCATGTACTTGCAATAATTTTGTCTTTTTCTCTAACTTCAGGTCTATCAAAAGTTTTGTTGATATAAGAATCTCATAATTTACGTGATTCTAATTCACAAAAAGGTAAGTATATTGAAGGAAATATTCTAGTTCTCTTGGTTATAATCCAATTAGAGTGATAAGTCTGTTACGTTCTAAGTTCTTACAATCTATAATTATCGTGACTACAAGGAGTAATATTCGGTCTCTTGGCTAAGGGTGTAGGGTTTCTATATGCTAAGGCTGAGGAAAATCCGCTTGGTTATGATGCTTACGAATGCGGATACACGTGACTGACACGACTCATGAATACATACGCAAAATATTAATAAAACACGTAGTACTATATAATTTCGTTGACCATTTTGAGAAAAAGAAAGGAAATAGAGACAGAACGTAAGGGTAATTTGATAAAACTTTATGATGACTACTCCCAGCATAGCATGGTCCCTCCTGAATTATACATAGGTGATCAGGCTATGCATAATTTAGGAGCTAACAATAAAATGCTCATTTCGTCAAAACTTATATGGTATGAACGATACAGTTTATAAGGTGTTAGCGGAACGGCTTATAAAATTATGGCAAAAGAGCTTATAAACGACGATAAAAAAGGTTAAAAGATGAAAAACGATTTTGTTTGTTAAAAATGATTGCAAAAATGGTTTATGAGATGATAGTGGAATAATTTATGAGATAATGGAAAAATGGTTTATAGGACGACAGTAAAGTGATTAATAAGCTGTTTAGCAAAACGGTTCGTAGACTGACGGAAAGTAGTTTATAAGCGATAGTATTTCTGTTTATAAGACGACGCTAGTGTGGTTCATACGACAGCATCCAAATAGTTTATACTAGTAAAATGATTTATAAAATAATGGCAAAAGAGTTTATGAATGACAACAAAATAGGTTAAAATATAAAGACAAGTTAGTTTGTAAAGTGACTGTGAAAGTAGTTATGAGATGGCACTAGAACAGTTTAAAAAAAGGTGGTGAGATAATTTATGTTAATGAAATAGTTTATAAGATTCCCACCAAAAATGGTTTATAGGATGATAGGAAAACGGTTTATATAAAATACTAACGGAATGATTTATAAGATAATAGCAAAATGGTTTAGAAGGCGCTAGTGGAACGTCTTGTATTAATGATAGCAAAATGGTTTATAGGGTGACAACGTAACAGTTGTAGAATATCCTAACACAATTATGGAATGATTCACTTAGAGTTTTTGAGAGAGAAGAGATGGTTGGATGAACACTTAGAGAGAGAAAGGAAAAAAGGATAATATTAGCTTAGTGAAAATGTGACAAATTAACAACCAACACCCTCTCCATGTGTGGAGAGGGTTTATATATGCCTAGCATAACCGGCCATAGGCTTGTGTTATGGGCTTACTATGTATCTTTGGCCCGATTAGCTTACTAACATAACATTACTAATTACTATGAGCTATGACTACTTATATTGGAAGTGACCGATACTTTTCCGTATTTCTAACAATCTCCCCCTAAGGGAGGTTACTCTAATTTACAAAAAAATTAAACTTAGCATACTATGCTTTCACTTCGGTCTTGAGCTCGTAGTCTTTAACTTCAATCATTAACTTGTGATTTAATGTAGTGATCATTGACTTTTGATGTGAGCTTGTTCCTTTATCTTGACTTGAATGTGAGAATGTGATCTTGAACACCTTGAGATCATCAACCAAGTATAATCTCGTTCCACCATCATGTAAATTTTGCCATATCGTGAACTTGTAACTTCTGAACCGACATGCTCATACCTTTCTTGATTTGATAATCTTGAAAAGCTTTAATAATGCATCTTTCTTGAATTTCTTTAGCTTTAACGCTTTGTCTCTTCAAGAAGGACGTATGGTATCAGAGTAGCGGAATTCTTGAAACATGTACTTGAGCTTTCATGATGTCTTTATATTTGTCGGTTGGGTATGAGCATGTGGCTATGAATCTTGTGAGTCAGCTGGAATTAGGTACCTCCATCACCATCTATAAATATTCCTGAAATAAAATAGTTAGCAATAAAGCAGGGAGGTGAATATGGATTTATCATTCGCCCGTGTTTAGTTGGAGTAACCTTCGAATCCGTGAGGATCGACCTGTGATCAGATAGATTCAATTTAAGAAGAATATTCTTGACAAGATTTCCAGCTTTAGTATTGAATCTTTCTAACACATATGTATTAGATTCATCATACTCATCATTTTTTTTCTCATTATCAGAACATCTCAAAGCAGACAACACAATATGAGTGAACCAGCGAGTTACTATCTCACCGATTGAAATAAAAAATTGATTTGAAAATCAATCGATGTGTCACTTGCTAAAGTGTTTTTGTGACACATCGAGAGTGTTAATCATTTCAAAAATTCATCAGCAATCGTCAATTCATAACCTGGAACAAGTTTGATTCTTATAGAATCGCACCATCGTTTCTTTCCAGTTGTCACAAGTTTGATTCATATAGAATCACTCAAGTCACCTACCATGAGCTTGTTTGATGTTAGCTCAAGCAGGATTTCCATCTTCATAGTGAATGAAATCACTCGAATGTTCTGGCAAAATCACAAGGATAATGCGTAGGACTCTTAATATGTTAACTTATTATTCATATTATGTGACCTAGAAAGCATGATTTGACAAGTGTCCTAATAAGAATTATAGATGATCTCTTTTGACAAGTGATCGGAGGCTAGAGCAGACTGCCACCTTTTCAATATCAACTAACTCGGAGTGAGAAAGTTGATAGAAATGCGTGTAATCTCCATGAGAAATGAAACAAGAGTCTGTTGAGAGACCCTAAGTGGCTAGGGAGGATTGTGCATAGCATCACTGGGTCCATGACTGTCTTCAATGTCAGACAACAACTTAGTGTTTCCGACAGATTATGTATTGACTCGGTTTCTACCTAAGTGTATGGAGGGCTTCTTTCTTTTCACCCTTTATCCTTACATTTCTTTTTCATTCTTTAAACCCTTCAATGCTTACCGAGACTTCATAACTAACACCTTGTTGGGTTTGTTCCAGTGTTAGCTCCATCTCAGTCGGCATTATTATCGATTCTCACTTTTTCTCCTTTTGTATCATACCTAAGGACTTCTACACTAACTAGTAGATATCCCTGGGTAGATCCCTCTGGTTTCGATTGGATCATGGGATTTGAATACCTATGCCTAACCACCTTATAACTCCATAAATTTAAGTACATGGTCGGTCTTTAGGGTATTCCATCACAATTAAAACTAAAATCATTAAAAAGTTAATCAAAGTGTTTGATATAAATATCAAAAGATTTACACTTTGAGAGTTTTTCATCATCACTAAAAGCTCCCCCTTAACATGTGTATCATAATCGTAGTACATGCTAAGTGTTAGAGTGCACTGAGTCCATTTTATACGATCACATGTCAATACAATTAAGATTAAGTTTAATCACATTTTCTCCCCTTATCTAAAATGTTAATCCCTTGATATTTTGGATATCAATTGATTAAATGTTCGGGGACAAAATGTTACATAATCACTATTAGGAACATCTTAATGCTTCCTCTCAAGTTTTGAGGGTATATAAGACTGTGCTGAGTACAATAATTTGAAATTTTTTGAATTTACTAAGAAATTCTTGAAAATTTTATACTCGAGCACACCTTATTTTCACTATAAGTCTACACTATATATATACAAATTCACAAATTAATGATATACGAAATGACCTTTGAGATATGAACACAATATGACGAGGTCTGTGTTCTTTGCAGCAGTCTGAGGTCAGTTCCGTAGAGTCTACCGCCAACAAATTTCCCTAAACTCCTCACCATCCTCCTTTCCTTTAGCAACTTGTTAATGTCCTTGATCATGAAATGAGCTCTTTTCTTTTCCAATGTGCTCCATATTCTCTTCGGCAAGTACTCAATGTCGATATTCTTGGTAATGTTTTCGAGCGAAGAAAGAAGTCTTGTTAACGTGCCATCACTGAACTTGTACAGTTCGTCGGAGCGCATCAACCTATTCTTCTTGTAGTCGTCGACATAAATGAATCCTTGAGGGTCTTTGTATGGAGTGTACGGGTGCCTTTTTCTGAGATCAGGTCTTGTAGTATCAGGCTTGGTGACGTTGATCTTCTTTTGATAACTTTCAACTCCAAGTTGAAGATCCTCGACTCGCTTCTGAATAACCAGACTTCTGGTGAACATCCTTAGGGCTATTACGAAGTCAGCAACATCATCCCCTAAAATATTTATGAGCCGATTGATATGTGCTTAATTACACATACCATTTTCCACTATAAACGGACTTAAATGACTAAAAAAACATACCAAAAATACATTGTATTTGTATGTTTACATTTGTATTGTGCAGGAAACGGATATTCAAGAAAAGGAGCAAAAAGAAAGCCAAAGACAAACAAATCCAAGCACGAAGTGAAAAGGGCAAAGTCAAAAGTCATCAAAATGAAGAAAATACAACTTGAGGGGCCAAAAATGCCAAAACCTCAAGTTATATTGCAAAAGAGAAAGACAAGGGTTAAAATTGCAAAGAAGATAGAGATTACATTTAAGTTATACAACTTGAGGGGACCAATCTGCCTACTCCCCCAAAAAAAGTCTTCTTTCCCCGCCCCACAAAAGCCCAGTTACCACTGTGTATGTCGCCATACTTTCTTCCCTCAAAACCACCTTCTCTCCCTAGCAAAATCATTGCGTCCACCCTACATTTTCCACCCAGCTGTATAAAGTCCCAGTTGGCAATCCTCTCACCATTCCAAAACTTTTCGATGGCTAAGATTGTTTCAAAGAAGCACAAAAGGAATGAAGGCTGGGATTTGTTTTTTAGTCTCTACTCACACAACAAGCACACTTGTTCTTATCTCTCCAAAGAAGCACAAGCTGCAAGAGGAAGACTTTGGCTATAAATAAGAGCTTTTTGTAAGCCTTTGAGGCATCTAGTTTTTTAGTTTTCTTAGCAATGCTAATTAATTTTTCAATCTTAAGCTTAAATTTCAAAAGTATCTATACAACTTTTACTTTCAGCTTTGTAACATTTCCAAGTTTTTAATGCAACGTTTGAAGTTTGTAAGTCAATTATACAATACCAGTATGTTAGTTTCTTAATATATTGTTGTGTTTAAAATCATTCTCAGCCACAGCTTACTCATAAGCTGTTTTCATTAAGTAAAGAGAAAAAGTTAAGTAGTTAAGAGAAAATCACAAATATCACTCTCAAATATACCACAGCTTATGGTATGGATGATAAGCCAATTCTGGATGGGCTTATGGACTCTCACTAGCTTGTTTTATACAAGCTAGAGCTTGTAGATTCTCTGTTTGACCCTGTTTTGAGCAAGGGTGTTGTAAGTTTTTCTTTTCCTTATTGTTCTTATTTTCTGCAGAACTGTTTTAAGTGCTTATTTTGCTTATTTGCTAGTTGAAAAGTGTTTACTTTACTTTCTTACTTAGTACTGATAGTTCACTTGTTAAAACTGTTAGTTATAATACTGCTAGTTCACTTTTGGAGCAGTATTAACCTTAAGCTACCAGTACTAACTCCAAGTTAGTACTGCTAGTTCATTTTCTTGGATTTCAAAGGTAGCAGTACTAACTCAGCTACCAGTACTAACTCCAAGTTAGTACTGTCAGTTAAAACTGTTAGTACTGGTGGGCCATTTTAGCTTATCAGCTTATTATTTCAACTTATTTAAGATTTCTTTAGCTTTTTAAAGTAGATTAAGCCTATTTTAGTTTACTGTTTTCAGTAGAAACTTTATTTGCCCTTTTCAAATAATTTATAAGAGTTATCGTTTTAGTTTTCTACCTTTTTTATCATTTTTAGTTTATTTTAGTTGCTTATTCAATTACTAAGTGCTTATTAAGGTTAAGTTGAATTCTGTTTTAGCTTGTTTGCTTAGTATATTAATTCTTTTAAGTCTTTGTTAGCCTCGCTACCTAGCTACTATACCTTAGTAACAGTACAAACTTTAGACTGCAGTACTATCTCCATGTTCAGTCTGGTACAGTAAAAAATCTGTTAGTACTGTATTTGTGTTTATCTTGTTAAAATTTGCTTAAATTGTTTTTTTTGTAATGCTTATATTTTTTTTTTTAGTAGTTAGTTTAGCTTATTTAACTTGTCTTAAGTTTATTTGAGCTTATTTGTGTCTTAGTTTAAAGTTTTAAGTAGTTTTGTCATTCCTAGCTTTAATTCTTGTTCTAGCTTATTCTCTTTGCTATTTTTATGTGCATTTGTCTATTCATTTTAGTGCCCAATCATTCCCTGTGACATTCAAACACAAATCATCAATCGTCTTGCGATATTCCATTCTAGCCTCGTTGGGACATAACGACCCGGGGACACTCTGTACTGCTTCCGGTTATCTTGCTCTCGCGTGATTTCATCCTTTGGTGTATTTATATCATATATAGATAGATTTTAAGGGGTGGGTTTGCGCGAGTCAAATTTTTGGCGCCGTTGCCGGTAGGCTTTGAAACGGAATTTCGTTTCGTTTGGAAACTTTTATTTACATATGTGTTTTTATTCTATAAAACATAAAAGTACAAAAATATTTTTTATTTTCTTTTATTAGTATAATTATCATACAAAAAAAAAACCCAAAAATATAAAAAAAACGTTGTCCATAAAAAAGAAATAAAATTCACAAATTGGTAAAAATACCAAAATATAATATTCTCAATTGAGGTATTATCATAATAACTTTCGGTGAACTTGTTGGTTCCCAACTCGAACAAAAGATTTAAAACTTACCATTTGTGTCTCTTACGACATACGGCTCACCTTGAAAAGTTAAACAAGCTATAAAGTGGGTTATTAGGAGGGTTGTTCCTATGGAACTACGACCGAAAAGGAACGATATGGAATGTAAGCTTCGCGCTATTTCCTATCCTCCGTACCTCGTGCGTTTATCATTTTTAAGAGTTACGTGAAGTAAGTAGATTTATTTGGGTTCAAGATGTCTGTTTTAGGTTCTTGTCTGCGTTAAATTGATTGTGAATTAAACTTGAAAAAAAAAATCCAAAAATACTCTTCTTGTTCTCTATTTTAGTGCATGCGCACTCGTTCTAAAGCTCGTCGTCTACAACAACAACAACAAGTTCCTCGAAATCTTGTTGAAACTCCCAAAGACACGATGGCTGATAATCGAACTATGGCAGAATTGCTCCAGGCTCCCACCGAAGGATACGAGGACGCAATTGTTGTTCCTGAAATTGAAGCAGCAAATTTTTGAGTTCAAGCTTGGGTTGCTAACTCTTTCCAGAACAAGCTAATTCTTCGGACATGACAAAGAGGACCCCACATGCCCACAATCGATTACTTCCAATAAAATTCAAACTCTACTTTGAGATATCCTAATGTTTCCGACCACATCATTTAAGTTTGATGCTTTTTCTTTCTCTCTCGAGAGGGCAGCCCGAATATGGCTTGAGATGAAGAACCCCCTCGTCAATTCAGACATCGGGATTGATCTCGTTGCTAAATTCATAAATCAGTTTTTTCACTTCTAAAACGACAAATCTTCGAAACGGAAATTACCAATTTCAAACAAGATTTGATGAGTCGTTTCGTGAGCTTGGGATGATTCAAAAGAATCTTCTTTCGAGCATGTCCACATCATGGATTCTCGGAGCTCACCATACTTTGATACATTTTACAATGCCTTAATTGTTAATGATCAAAGATCTTTTGACTCGCCGCAGGGTGGTTAACTTTTTGGTACAAAAGGCCCGCTGATTTGCTCAAGCATCATCGAGAGCGAAGTCCAAAGTTTCGTAATCCCGAAGCAAAGCCAATTGTTGCTAAAGTGAGTACGAGCACCTATCCACCTCCGTGTTTCTTCCGATGTTGTGAATTAAAAGATTGGTTAGAGCTCTACTTCTCGACAAGAGAGACATCTCATTTCCAGCTCCCGCTCCCGTAAAAGCGGTTACCTGAGCAAGTTGTTGTGACCTGCCGGTGTGCCCATCATGATCGTTAATTGTACGGCTACCGATAGCAACAATTACCGAGATAACATCCTAAGAATAGTCTGCAAGCTTGCCGCAGCAAAATTTCAACCAAGGAAATTCCGGGTATCGTCGCACGATGGCGAACCAATTCAGACCACCCAGTTTTCCTCCCATGCAACACAAACACCAAGCTACCAATCAGAATATTGGGAACCAGAACCAAAAACCGTGGATGGCTACAAAACCTAGGTCAATCCATACGAACCTAGGGTTCAACAAAAGCCCCAATGTATCAACCCCCGGTTAATCAACTCCCAGGCTTACAGCTCCAGCTCATCAAGCTTAGGGGTTTTAATTCACTTGCTTTACCCTTTGGTGTGTTAAAAACTGATTTTGATGGAGCTATTTGTCAAGGCTTATTGATGCGGTTATGCAAAACATGCAAAAACCAATATGGACCAACATAACCGACTTGCTCACCAAAATCGTAAATTCAAACAAAGCTTCTACTTCAAGTTTGGGTACTCTCCTAGCAAACACGTTGTTAACCCGAGGGGCTTGAATTGGAAAGCAATCACCACCAGAAGCGGTGCTTCTTCATATATTGGACCTCAAATTCCACCTCCGGGTGGTAGAAGTTGACAGCCGACGTTAACAAAGGACACGGTGATTCTGAACGGAACTACCAAAAACGTCCAACCTCCCGATAGTCCAAGTTGAGAACCAGTTGTCATGCACTAAGCCAACAAAACGACTTTTACCAATATCCATCTAGGGTAAACCAAGGAGAAAATCCGCGAAAAGGTGACGACCTTTAGCTTTTGATAAATTCATCGGAATTTTTTTGGAATCTCCACTTGAAGCTAAGTTCGCAGATGCCCTCCTGCACATGCATAAGTTTGCATCCGTATGTTTCAGAAAGCTTTTTGAACAACAAAGACAAGATCTTGAATTAACCAAAAACACCGGTTTTATGAAAATTGTCCGCAGTCATTAAAGACATGTTCCCGAGAAATTAGGAGACCGGGGTAGATTTCTGATACCGTGTGATTTTCCAGAGTTGGATGAATGCTTGGCCCTGGCCGATCTCGGTGCAAGCATCAATCTAATGCCACTCTCCGTTTTTGAAAAGCTTAATCGCCAAGGGCTGACCAAAACTAGGATGGTACTCGAGTTAGCCGACCGATCAATCTCCACTCCCACCGGCATAGCCGAAGATGTTTTTGTAAAAGTTGGAACTTTCTACTTTCCAGCCGATTTTGTGGTAGTTGACTATGATGCCGACCCTAGAGTCCCGTTGATTTTAGGAAGACCATTTTTAAGAACATCGGCCATATAGAGCTTTGAGTGATGTACACAGGAGGATGACCTTAAGACATGATGACAAATCCGTGACTTTCAAAGTAGGAGATACGAAAAATTTCTCCTACAATGCCATGGAATCAGTTAACAAGGTCGACTTTATTGATATAGCGTGTGAGGAATATTCTCAAGAGATTTTAGGTTTCTCGGAAGTATTAGCAAATGGAAATTCCACTCCTTACTTTGAACCGATTGTTGATACCACTTCTCCCACCCTCACTCCATTCGAGGGTAGTGATTTCATTCTTGAAGAAATCGAGGCTGAACTTTCTGATACTTCGTATAAGACAGGAATTGATGATGCCGAATGTGATCCCGAGAATGACATTCTTCTTCTTGAAGCTATCCTAAATAGTGAGCCCTTACCACCACTTCCCAACCATGCAAATTATTTTCCTGAAGTTAGAAGAACCTTAAGAATGTGACAGCCAAAACCGATGAAACTCAAATGATGAACCACCGAGGTCGAGCCTAGGATTACCTCCCCACCTCGAATATGCATTTTTGGAGGGTGACAACAAGTTACCAGTCATAATTGCTAAAGATTTAAGTGTCGGGGAGAAAGCCGCTCTCATAAAGGTGTTGCAGTCATACAAGCGAGCCATCGCTTGGAAACTCTTCGATATTAAGGGTATTAACCCTGAATTTTGTACTCACAAAATTCTTATGGAAGAGGACTACACACCAGGGGTCCAACATCAGAGGCGGGTAAACCAAAAAATCCACGATGTCATAAAAACAGGAAGTTGAACTTCTTTAATGCTGGATTAATTTACCTAACTCAGATAGTCCCTGGTAAGCCCGGTACACTGTGTACCAAAGAAAAAAGTTGGTTTTACCTGTTGTTGAGAATGAGCAAAAATGAGTTTGATTCCCAACTCGTTAGTTCGGGACGATGGCCGAGTATGGCAGTGACCTACGAAAGTTGAATGTAGCCACCTGAAAGGACCACTTTCCTCTACCATTCATAGACCAAATGCTCGAGAGGCTTGCTGGAAGCGATACTATGTGTTTTCTCGATGGTTTCTCGGTTATTTTCAAATACCCAACGACCCAATGATCAGGAAATGACAAACATTTACTTGCCCATACGGATCCTTTGCCTACCGGCCGCATGCCCTTTAGGCCTCTGCAATGCACCAGGCCATTCAGAGATGTATGATGGCAATCTTCTACGACTTTGAATCGAAAAACGATGGAAGTGTTTATGGATGACTTTTCGGTTTTTGGAAGTCTTCTCTACATGCTAACCCATTTGGAAAGATGCTTAAGCGGTGTGAGACACCAATTTGCCCTAAACTGGGAGAAAAGCCATTTCATGGTTAAGGAAGCATTGTTCTTGGAATAAAATCTCCAAGCGGGAATTGAGGTTGATCGAGTAAGATTGACGTATCGCACAAGCTCCCACCCGGCACTTACTGTAAAAGGAATCCGTAGTTTTCTTGGGCATGCCGGGTTTTTATAGAAGATATCATCCAAATTTCTCAAAAATAGCACGTCCGATGATCCATTTGATTGAAATAAAGAGATCTCCGTTTTATTTCTCCAAAATAGTTGTATTTATTGAAGCATTTAACACTCTCATAAAGAATCTGTAACCTCTCGATGGCTCCATTCCTGGATTGCCCCCAGACTGGAATGAACCATTTGAACTTATGTGCGATGCAAGCGATTTCGCCTTAGGTGCAGTCTTGGGGCAACGTCATGAGAAACATTTCAGACCTATACACTATGCAAGCAAAACATTGAATGAGGCGGAATCACGTTACACCACGACAGAGAAAGAAATGTTAGCCGTGGTGTACGCATTCGAAAAATTCCGATCTTACCTGGTCATGAACAAATGCACTGTGTATACGGATCATTCCGCCCTTAAGTATCTCTTTGCAAAGAAAGATTCTAAGGCGAGATTGCTCCGATGGGTTCTGCTCCTTCAAGAGTTCGACTTTGATGTAGTTGACACAAAAGAGCTGAGAACCTAGGCAGCTGATCATCTATCACGATTAGAGTTATCCTCACCGAGAATGAGCTCGATCCAAATGGAGTTAAATGAAAAGTTTCCTCTGGGAAACTTAGTTCGATTGCTGCTCTTGGATTCTAGTACCCCAGGGTTTGTGACATCGCAAACTACCATGCAGGGAAATTTCGTTGATCAAAGGGATGTCAATCCAGCAGAAAAGAAAATTCTCAAGATGTGAAGCCTTTATTTCTGGAAGATCCCTTCTCGTTTAAATATCTTCGGTGCGGATCAAGTTTTCGACGTTTGTGTTTTTGGCAAAGAAAGCCCTGACATCTCATGGCTTGCCTTTAATGGTCCCACCGTGTGGACATCACGGTGCTAATACCGCAGAAAAAGTCTTCGCGTATTCCGGATTTCTTTTGCCCACAATCTACAAAGCATGCCCATGAGTTGGTAAAAAAACTGCAACTCATGCCTAGCGTCAAAGGACAAATTTCACCAAGTGCGATGAGATGCCACAAAATTCCATCCAAGTTTGTGAAATCTTTGACATCTGGGGCATTGACTTTATGGGGCTATTTCCATCATCCAAAGGCAACAAATACATCCTTGTGGCCGTTGATTATTTATTAAAATGGGTTGAAGCAAAAGCGCTCCCCACCAATGACGCCTGAGTTGTTTGTAAATTCTTAAATCTTCTTCGCCAGATTCGGTGCCCCTAGTGCAATCATAAAGTGATCGCGGAACCATTTTTGCAATGACCAATTTGCAAAGGTCATGCTTAAATACGGAGTCACTCATCGTCTCTCCACCGCGTATCATCCACAAACAAGTGGACAAGTTGAGGTATCCAATCGTGGTTTGAAACGAATTCTTGAAAGGACCGTGGGCGAAAACCGTACCTTTTGGTCAGATAAGCTCGATGATGCTTTATGGGCTTTCCGCACCGCTTACAAAACACCCATCGGGTGTACTCCATATAAGCTAGTTTACGGAAAAGCCTGTCATCTGCCAATCGAGCTCGAGCACAAAGCCTACTGGGCCTTAAAACATACAAACTTTGATCTGAAAACCGCTGGTGACCATAGGAAAGTTCAGCTGAATGAACTTAATGAACTCCGTGATGAAGCTTATGAGAACTCTTTAATCTATAAAGAAAAGACAAAGAGGATTCACGACTCCAAGATCAAGAACCGCGTTTTCAACGTCGGTGATCGAGTCCTCCTCTTTAACTCTAGATTGAAGATTTTCTCAGGAAAGCTTAAAACCCGCTGGTCAGGACCATTCACTATCACACAAGTTTTCCCATATGGCACTATCGAGTTATCCCAAAACTCTGGGCCAAATTTCAAAGTGAATGGTCATCGTATTAAACACTACTTTGGAGGGGACGTACCACAATTGGTAGTCCCGGATCTCCAAACATTCCCTAATGTCCAATAAATTCAGGTGACGGGTCAAGCATAGCGACCGTAAACAAGCGCTTCGTGGGAGGCACCCCATGCTTATCGTAGTATTATGAATAAGTGTTTTCTTGTTGTATGGAGGTTTGCCTTTTCCATTACCCGTGTTTCGTGTTTATGTTGTTAATTGTCCAGGATTGCCCGGATTGTGAAGATCTCTCGTGCTTGTATCTTTATCAAGAGTTTCACATCCTCAGCTTCATTTTGGGAATCCAGTATCCAAATCTAATCGACTAACGTTTTATCTTTTGGCACACTTCATAAACGGCCTTAGATTTACGTAGGTACCCCTTTGAAACATCGAGGACGATGTTTAGTTCTAGTATGGGGGGGATCTTCGATTTGATTTTTGCCTGCAGCCGTTGTTGTCACGTAATCCCGTTTTTATCGCCAAAAAAAATGAAAAATTTAAAAATTTTCAAAAATAAAATAAGTGTTTTGTCACAGTTTTGACTTTTCTTTTGGGTAGAATGAGAATAATTTTTGACTCGATCGGGCGTATTGAGCCCTAGCTAGTTCCTTCAGGCCGAGCTTTCACGAATTCTATTGCTTTGAATTTTAAAAAGGTGAAGAACAAGAAATGATAGAGTTAAATATAAGTTTATGTGTTAAGCAAGATTCGTCTCAAAACTTATATGAATAACTTGTGTTCTTTTTCTCCCATAAGCTTCTAATCCACCTAATCATACGTGCTTGTTCAACTAAGTCAATCGATGTTTTCAGAAAAAGCTTCAAATTTGTAACTTGATTCTTTAAAAGCAAGGTTTTGAAAGATAAAATGCCAAAGAAGCATGAATGAAGTATGAATGCAAAAATGCACGAATATTGTAATTATGCCAATGAAGCATACATTTGATCATATGGAGCTAGTAAAAGATGTGTCGTGATATCCCACTCCGCTAACCACGAGGTGGGGGTTCAAACTAAGACGTCTTTACTTCTAGGGATTTGGTGTGTTGTGATATCTCACTTGGAAGAAAGGTCTAGGTGAGGGTTCAAACTAAGACACCGATCCTTAGCCATATTAGGAAGAAGGTGTTGATGTGATTTCCCACTACGCTAGCAACGGGGTGGGTTTTCAAACTAAGAACACCGGTCGTTGGTTGTGATATCCTACTAGGGAGCGAGGCCTAGGTAGGTGTTCAAACTAAGCAACACATTCCTAGCTTTAAGAACTTATGAAAATGATAAATATGTTGCAAAAAGTTCTATGGTTTAAAATCAAGTTACAAGTACCTAATAAGTTGTTGCTTTGAGTCGTGATTCATCTTGAATTATGACTATGAAAATAAGTTGATCTATGGTTGAGTTAAAACGAGCACACACATTCAAATCATATATCCATGTTGGGAGTAAAAAGTTCACAAGTCATAAGTATGAGGGCTTAACATCTTAACTTATATCGACAATGATCTTGTTTAATTGCTTAGCTTGGGACTTGTGAAAAAAATCGGGGACGATGAAATTATCCGTCAGGACGTCCGTGGATTATTCTACGAACATTTCTCATTCTATGATCCCATTGTTGATAAATAAAGGAAGTCAAACTTGTATAAAAAAAAAAATAAAAAAATTTTTTTTTAGAGTAGTTGTGTAAATATAAAAATTGGTGAGAACCGGGACTTATCGAGGCTATTGATTCTTTTATTCCCTTTGATAAACGCTTGGCTACTTTTCCAAGTTATAACTCGAGGGGATTTAAGATTTTTGGTTTCTCAAGTGCTTACTTCATAGCATTGCGTGGGACACGCAACATCTTAGTTTGGGGGATTTTGGTATGTGCTTAATTACACATACCTTTTACCTTTAAAAACGAGCTAAAATAACCAAAAACGGACTCAAAATGCCAAATATATGCTTGTTTTGCTAATTGTGTTGTGCAGGAACGGATATCTCACAAAAAGACGAAAAACCAAGCAAAAAGCGACAAAACCGGACACGGGATGGAAAAGTGTGTGAAGACGAAGCCAAATCAAAGTCAAGTCAACTCCGAGAAGAAAAAGCAAAGAAAAATATAACTTGAGGGGTCAAAAATGCCAAACCCCTAAGTTATATTATTAAGGAAACAAAGACAGGGGCTGATTATGCCAATTTGGGAAACTTCATTTATAAAAAGAAAGAAAGGGGAAAAAGAGAATGAAAAGAAGAAAGATGTGGAGGGGCTTTTCTTGTACACAAACCAAACATACCCTTAATCATCTTCAACCTCCCTCTGTCACAACCCAACTTGTATAAACCTTTTTCCCCTCTTTCTGCCAATACCAAAACCAGCACCCTGTTTTTGCTCCCATACTTCTCTGCAAAAATCACTCAACACCCTACTACTACCCCCCAACTTTATAAAGTCCATGTTGGCAATCCTCCCCCCCCCCCCCCCCGCGTATAAGCAATGTTGGCAATCCCTTCTCCAATTTCCCAAAGCAATTTCGATGCCTGAGATTGTCTCCAAAGAAAGCTCAAAAGAAATCAAAGGCTGGGATTTGCTTTAGATTCCCACCTCCCACAAACTAGCACAAACTTGGTTTTAATCTCTACAAAGAAGCACAAGATGCAACAGTCCCAAAAACTTACGCATAAATAGAGCTTTTTGTAAGCTTTGAGGCAATCCTAGTTTTAGTATTTTTTTTAGTAACTAATTCAGTTTTCATTCTTATTTTAAAATTTCAAAGTCATTTACAGCTTTTTAACTTTCAGCTTAGTAAACATATGCAAGATTAATGCAGTTGAAGTTTTTTCAGTCAAATTTTACATTACCAGTGTTAAGTTTTTCTTAACATATAAACTTCGTGTCCAAAAACTCTTACCTTACCACAACTTACTTAATAAGCTGTTTTTCATTAAAGTAAAACCCTAAAAAAGGTTAAGTAGATTTAAGAGAAAAAATACATAAATCACTCCTCAATACACCACCAGCTTATTAATTGGATGATAAGCCATCTGGATGGGCCTTATGACTCTCACAGCTTGTTCTATCAAGCTAACCTTTGTAGAATTCATTGGGTTTGAACCAAAAACCCTGTTTTGAGTCAAGGGTGTAGTAAGTCCTCCTCTATTTCTTACTTTAACTTATCTATTGCAGAATTGCTAGTTCTTATTTTATAGCAACTGTTGGTTTTTAAGGTTTAAAACTGGGGCTAGACTATATCGATGCCTTATTTTAAGTGCCTTATTTGGAATGAAAAATTGCCCTTTATAAGTGTTATTATACTTTGTTATTTGAATAATCTGTTTTTTAATTATGTTTGAAAATAAAATGATTTTTTTTGGAAATTTTAATGGATGTTTATGAACACGGGCTTAAAACTAACTCCAAGTTAGTAAACTGGTGGTTCAATTTTCTTGTATTCCAAAGTATCAGACTAACTTAAAGCACCAGTACTAACCCTTCCAAAGATAGTACGTTAGTTATAACTGATTAATGACTGCTAGTTATTCACATTTTGGACCCGTACTTAACCTCCACGATAAGTAAACTGAGAGAGACCTTAACTGTTAGTACTGGTGTTCAAACTTAGCTTACCACTTATAAAATCTGCTTATATAAATTTACCCTTAGTTTTTTATTTAGAGTAAATAATCCATTTCTTTTCTATAACTTCCCCTTTAGGATAAGCTTAGTATTTAAGTTTATTTTTTCCTTTTTCAAAGTAATTATTCAACACAACTATGTTCATCAGTTTTAGTTTGTTTCCTAGCTTATTTTTTTCATTATAAGTCTATCCGTTGCTTATCTTATGCTTAAGATTTTTATTTTTGGTTAGTATTAAAACTTCTGTTTTAGCTTGTTTGCTTATTTATTGTCTCTTTTTTTGTTTATAAACCTAGCAGTAAAAACTAACCCTAAGCCTAAAAACCAGTACTAACCTAAAGCTAGCCAGTACTAACTTTCTAAGTTAGTCACTGGTGGTTAATACTGTTAGAACTGTTGTTTAACTGCTAGTGTTTTTCTTTTGATTGATTTAGCTAATTGCATGCTTATTTTGCTATTTAGATTGTTAGATTAGCTTATTTGTGTGTCCTTAAGCTTATTAGAGCTTATGTGAGTTTTCATCATTAAAAGTTTAAGTGATTAGTAAATAAAAACCCGATTTCTACGTTTACATTTGTTTCCTATAGCTTTTAAACATTTAAATCGCAGCCTTTATCTTCCTAGCTTATCTTTGTATTTAATTTTGCCTATTAGGTTTTTAGTGCCCAATCATAATCTCATTTCCTTGTCCAAAAATATGTAAACACAAAATCATCAATCGTCTTTCGATTTTTCCATTCCTAGCCTCGTTGGGACCAACGACCCGGAGTTTCTCTATACTACTTCCGTTTATAACTTTAAATTTCGGGAGTTCCAGAACCTTTGTTGTGTAATTTTTTTATATATTTACATATATATAATAAAATATAATTATATATAATATAATAAAATAAATATAAATATATATATAATAAATATATATATACAATGTATATATCTATATATATATATATATATAAAATAATATATATATATATGTTTATGTTTATTTACACATAAAAAAGGGGTGAGTTCGCGCGTGGTCACAAACCATAAGGTTTTTTTTAATTATTGGGTTAAGTGTTGGGCAAGGTGGTGTCTTGTAACTTGAGTGATGAAGGGAGGGTGTTTTTACATTAAATTTTACATGAAAAAGCTAAGATAACAACATTTTTTTTGCTATAAGACAAAAACTATAAAAACTTAACTACTAAAAAAACTATAATAACAAACCTAATTAAAAATAAAAAAATAAACTGAAAAAACTAAAAAACTAAACTTAAAAACTATAAAAAACTTACTCCTAACTAACTAAATATAAAAATTAACAACTAAAACTTAACTAAAAACTATAAACTATCTAAACGACTAAAAAAACTAAAAAAACAAGCTATTACACTTATAAAAACCAAAAACTAAACTCAATAACACTAAACTTTTCAATAAAATCACAACTCCTAACTGTAAATAACTCAAAACTAAAACTCTACCCTAAAAAAAAAAAACAAAACCATAAAACAGAAACTAAACTTAAAACTAATAACTCGAACTACATCAAAACAACTAAAACTAACCAAAACAACTCCACACCCCCACCCACCAACCTCCAAACACACCAAAAATAACCCTGCCCTAAAAAAACTACAAAACACCATAACACAAACCTTAACCTCCCATAACTTAAACACACCCTCTCCTTCAATCACCCACAACCTCAACACCCAACCCCCCACCCTACCCCACCGAACAACTCTCAATAACAAACACCATCTCAGTACCCTTCCCCACTGGTCTCACCCACCGACCACTCCACGTACCAACCTAGAACCACCCACCATAAAACAAACTAAATAAATACACAAATCGAACCTGACACTCAGCAAAAAAAACACCAACCTAAAAGACTAAACTACCCATAACTACGTGCGTCCTATACCATGCTCAGTAAACCTATGTTCTCTTAAGGTTGCAAACACCAAAGGTTTAAACTTACCAACGCATGCGTTTAGACTTAAAAAGTCAAAACACATAAACTTCTCCTAATCAATGATCAAATAGAACAAGACAAAAACAAGAGAACCAATATAGGTAATCATTCTTTAATATGGTAATGAACACAATGTCACCATCCAAGAGGGATAAACCTTCTATTGCTACTTTTGAGGGGTGTGTCAACCACTTCAGAAATATTACAACAATGCCAGAGTATTTTAGTTTAGCACGGTCGGTTTCATTTATCTGCAAATCGATGTGTAAGTTTGTGGCCAAAACTTGCAAAATACTAATAAAACATACCTTGTTTATCGTAAGAACTAATATCATTCTCCAACTAATAGTTAGAGAAGTAAGAAATTTGCAATTAGGTCTCTAAGAGTAAAAAAACCGATAAGGCGAAGCCAAAAATCTTGTGTGGTATCATCTCCAACCCTCCTTTCATAGAACTTTCAGGATTTTAACATAGGTACAGCAGAAAAATTTATAAAAAACGAGATTATGTAACGGGAAGTCTTTTCTGGGAATGACATGATCTTCTTTTGCGAGCTTTAAGGTTGAGCAGAAGTCGGCCATCCAACCGTCTCCATGTAAATTATGAAGAAGACCTGTTTTCAGACGTCGAATCTTTGCATTGTATTCACCACGAGTCCCCCTGTTTAGATGTGAAACATGTTATAATCATGAGAATTCCAACAACTGTTGGGGCTTTTTTTGCAAACACAATTGACGAAAAGATTAATAACAATTTAGTAAAGTCTACAAACCGAGGGGTGGCAAGTCGGGGTTGAAGAGTTCACGCAGGTTTGGCAGGTGACGGGTCGTAAAAAAAACTCAGCCTGACACCGACCCGTTTTTAAATAACTACATCATTCATTCACCCTAACCCGTTTACCACATATAAACCCCCGAGATATGTAAAATGGTTTGGCGTGTTTTTAAATTGGTTTACACGGAATTAATAGGTTTACAATGGGTTTTTGTGATTTGACCGTTTGAACCCATTTATCTAACAAGTTTTTTACATTACTACGTTAAAACAATGTTTTTCCGTGATGATGTAAATAATTAAATAAATTTGGTTTCGGTGAAAGATGGAGGGACTTTGGATTCAAAGATGTACTAGATCATCCAGGGTCCATTCCTTGTCCAACGGTAAGTTCCCCCAACTGAAGGAATTTTCAATTTTTTTAAAGGTCTTAAAAACAAGGTGATCCTTTTATCCCCCTTTTTTTTATCCAAATCTTAAATTATGGAGAGCTTGCAAGATATTTCTTTTCAACGTGTGGTAGAAATGCGGGTTTGTTTACGGGGATCAAAATAAATTCCCCATGTGAATTTTGTCCCTCATTTGTTTTTATATCGATGATGCAATCTTTCTTGGCCAATTAAGTGAGCCAATATCGTATTCGTTAAGTTTTTTCGAGTTTTGGATTGTTTTTTTATTCCGGGCCTTCTGGTCCTTTTCGTATTACCATGTGTAAGTGAAAAAAATAAGAATATATGGGTGTTAAACGTTGATAGAAGGGATGGTTTAAAACTAACGCGGCTTCTAAACTTGGGTGCCTTGATTGAACCTTAAGAATCCATTCACTTATTGGATACTAAAAGTTAAGCAAATATGGTCAGATGAAGCAAGGCAAGAAAGAAGTGGTAAGCAAGGTGTTATCTCGTCTTTCCCTAAGATGGAAGAGAAAACCTCCTTTCAATTGAGGCCAAGACTCAACTCTTCATAAGTCCGTGTTTAGGACTATGCAATCTTCCATATGTCCCATTTTTAAGTCCCCCCCCTCCGAGTAAATTCTTCTTAAACCTCTTGAATCTATTCGTGAGGCCGGTTCTTTAATGTACCCAGGATCCGAGAGAGTAAACAAAACTTTTTGGTAAAGTAACAAGGTGTCGCAACCCGTAGGATAAAGGGGTTTTTTAGGGTGTTTTCAAGCGGTTTGCCCTTAATAGAGTCCTCATGGCTCAATGGACTAGGCGGTCTAATTCCTCAAAATGTCCTTTATGGCCTAAAATTGATTAAGGCTTATTTTTATGGGGAGGACGGAATTTGAAACAAGGAGTTTTTTCTGGTGGAGTTCGAACCTGTCTGGACTCGATAGTCTCCACGAAGTTAAGGGTGTTAACAAGGTCGGTGTATTAATGTTGCAGATTAACAATTACATCCGATGAAGCTGGGAAAGGGATAAACACACACGCGGTCGGCTCGACAAATTGTAATAGAATCGGTGTCAACAAAGTGCGATTTTTCCCACGTTAATATCGCTCTTGAGTTAATAAGAATGCTATTGCGAGTAGTTCTAAATTGAATGATGCGTCCAGTTTTAGATAACCTACCATTATCGAAGAAAAGCGGGTAGTGGAATTAAAAAAGATTCAAACTAAATAAACTCTTTGCTGAAATTCCTACGATGACTACTCTCGTGCCTTGCGAAGAATCGTTTACGTTTGGACGTTAGAAAGGTGGAAATGGGGGGGTCCCTTTTTAGTGGCTTTCAATTCGAAAGGAATTGGGGCATTGGGGGGGATTCGTTTCAGGATGGTTGTTTTTGCCGACTAGGGGGGTTAAAATCCGAGCCAATCAGGTGAATATCATAGCCTTAAAGTCAAACCTCTAACACACGCTCCCCAAACCCCCGAACGCGTTTTTAATATCTCTCGTCTGGAAGATGTAAATATGGAAATAATTGTTTTGTCCCATTTGTAATGCCTTGGTGTGGAATCGACAAACACACCATATTTTCTTTCAATGCGTTGTTAGTAAGACCAGAATTATGGCGTAATATATCTTCTTTGGTGAATAATCGACTATTTTGGATGTGAATTCGTTACGAGGAATGGCAATAGTTTGGTTGGTTTCTAATTTCGGATTCACTCCAAACTCAAAGGCGTTCATGAAGGGTGTAAATAACTAATGTTTGTGGTGGTAAAAATAATGTGAAAACTTTCGCAACAAGCTTCTGTTTGAATAAGAAGAATCCCCTGAAAAAGAAAGAGGCGCTGGTATATTTGAAACTTTTTAGTTTTCTAGTTCCCTTTTTATTGGTGTAAAATTCAGATGTTAAATCGTCGTTCAACGTGGGACGGATTGCTTTTAAGAAACCCCTTATAATTGTTACCTTGTTTATCTAGGTCTCCTTGCTAGATGGTTTTAATATAAATAGCCCGTTCAAAAAAAAATCAAAAAAACTTATGTTTTTTAATTTATAAAAAAAACCAACACACGGTTTGGCTGTCGGACCCGTTTAACTCAAACTGACATGTTTAATAAATGGGTTACAATAGGTCCGACCCCAAAACACAACTTGTTAACATGTTTTAGATAAAACCTCGAACCCTAACTTGTTTCTTTTGTCGGTCGGTGTCGGGTTTCGTAGGTCAACGTCAGAAATAAACACAATCTGAAATTTATGAAGGACAAAATTAACCGTGTCAAGATGTGTTTTATTATAACATAGGCAAAACTCCCGCGCGACAAACCATGCCTCCCCACTTTCTATCATCCATGAAAATTAGGGCACATCTTTGATAGTGTAATAAACGTATATTAAATTAAATTAAATAAACCATACTTAATAGAACAAGTTATTTGGGTACCTTGGTACTTCCGAACCATGAATATTGGAAAGACCAAAGCCCTGCCCCTTCTTTATCCGAACAACAGTAGATTATTTGGATAATCTTTCGAAAAGTCTATCATAAAACTCCATGGTTTTTTTCGAGATCATTTCAATGAAAGAACTGAATTCCGCAATCTACTAAAGAACCTGCAATTCACATATGAAAACAATCGTAACAACCTTTTCGAATATCATAAAAATTCCTTTCATCAATTTAGAAATGTAAAAATGCTAATAAGATAACGATACTCCCTGAGCCTTAGCTGATTTTATAGCTGAAACGATTTGTGGATGCAATGGAACACGATTTAAACAGTTTACGATATCTTCGATTGTTTTTCTTTGAGAATGTAAGCTTCCTCCAATCATTCAAATCCTAAAAATATTAAAACACAAAACTTTGGGGGATCAACCCGGTTATGAAAAACGACTGAAACATAAACGTTGGTGTATTGGGAAAGTCATGAAGAGCTGCTTATCTGCTTGCAGCGTTAAGAAAAGGTAGATCAGTAGTTATAAGAGTGGTCTACTTATGCTATTTTCACATCGTTTATAAGACTACTTTCGATTAAAGAAGTAGTTTTGTGCAGCTTATTCCAAATCATGAAAATGCTTAAGTTTTTTTTGGGCTCTACTTTAGAAAGTATATCTTATTAGCTGTTTCCAGTGTTTTTGTTTAGATGCAATCATTTCTTCTGAGTCGCTAAAACTGTTCGACCTCCATAAATCGTAGATAAGCAGAACCTTGAACTAGCCAGAAACTCTCAAATTATAGTTACTAACGTAAGTTGCTTAATCGAGTTGATTGGCATATATCACAGCAACTGATTTTTAATTGTCATTCTGTCCTCCGCTTAATATCAAATAAGCAAACTAAAAACAAAAGCTAAATAAGTTTGACAAAACTAGGAGGGTGCTTGATATTGCGTATCAAAACGCTTATTATGCTATTATGCACTATTGTTAGGAGGGCTAGTATTTGACAGAGATGTACGTGCCTAACCTAGGCATCCCCGTGATCGTTTCTTACCCTTTCCCTATATCAGGGATGAAGCCAGGACTAAAAAAGGGATCGGAAGCACAAATGTTTTTTTAACCAAAATAATAGACACAAATTTTTGGGACCGGGCGCATTTAGACAAAATCTGGGTTTTTTAGATTATTAGCACTACGGAGCAAAATATCATCCTAGTATCGTCACTGCCTTATATGTGCACCTAGTGAGGTTTGAACCCTAAGCCTTAAGGCACAGTTTGGTGAAATGAGTTTGGGTTGGGGCTGGAACTTATATTTTTATGAAGCCGTTGCCGGAGCTTATTAATGTAAAATTGCATAAAAGTACATCAAATTAAATTCAGTCCAACTTTGCGTAATAATCCATTACAGTATATTTTTAATGGCATTTAAGTAATTTGACTAGATATAAGCCCCATAAGCCTTTTTCAGCTTGGGCGTATGGATGCTAAACAGCTTATATAAGCTCCAAACACTTATGTCCACACATTACTTATAAACAAACCAACCTACGACAATGTTTGCCCTTAGCTTTTGTTAATTGTCATAGCAAAACAAACCAACGTGTGACAATGTTTGAACTTGTTAGATGTGGTAAAAATACTAAAATGAACAGATTGTTGGCTTAGATGAGAAGTTTGGTGTTTATTACCTCGAGTTGAAAAAACTTGTCCCTAAAAAATCGTTTCATTTCGTCCACATTGCAAGTATGTGTCCACTTTGAATCATGCAAGTTCAACCAATCCCATAGTATGCGCGAGCGACTTTTTCATAACCACATGAATGTATGATACTTAAACTTAATAACTAAAAAAAGAATTCTGACTAAACATCTAACATCTTTACACTTAAATCCAAAGATGAGGCTCTAATACATTTTAGCAACCTCCTATTATTATTTCACTAGAGTCGGATCATTATAAAAGTAAAACAATAACAATTACAGATGAGTGACTCCATGAGCAACCAAGAACATGCAACTCGTGAATAAAATATCGTTTTCAAAGCTCCTATGGTTCCACACACGTAAGCAAGTATAGAGCCAACTACAACACACAAATGGCTTAAACCGAGTGAATGGGGGACAATCGAAAATATACTAAACCCTGAAATTACATATTTTAAAACAAATTTATTCGAATTTAGTATATAGATTAAATAGATTGTAGCAAAAAATTTCTTTTCAAGCCAAATAACGTTAAAAGTGTTTGTATTTAATATAATGGAAGAGTTTTAAAAAATGTTTTTTTTTGAGTAAAATTGGCTTTACATTTTCGTTAAAGTTTGGCCCAAATTGCATGTTTCGTCCCTAAACGTTACGAAAGTGCAAATGGTCGTCCCTTGTAAGGGAAAACAATTGGTGCAAGCAATCGTCCCCTGCGGAACGATACTTGCACCAAAGGTTTCCCACATGGAAGATACTTGCACCAAAGTTTTCCTCACAGGACGATCCTTGCACTTTCGAAACGTTTGGGACGAAACATGGCAAATTGAGCAAAACTTAAAAGGTCGATATATCAATTTAACACATATTTAAATATAAATTCGGATTGTTCGGTTCAGATTTGTCAACCCATATCCAAAAACCCGAAAAACCTAATTTGTAATAATTCGGTTTATGAATATCAGTTTCAATTTCTCGGTTCGATTTTTTTTTTTTTTTTTGTAACGGCAAAACTTTGTTAAATAAGACAAAAAAGAAACACAAGCGCGAAAGCTAAAAATTAACAAAGAAAGTAAATAAGGTGGTTGCAACTCACCAATCCCCCAACTTAAACGCCCTATAACATCTTGCGTGACACCAAAGTAACGAACGAGTAACAATGTCCATCAAAGATGATATACTTTCCCGAGGGGGTTTTAGGGCTGCCAAAAAGAAAACAATGTTCCCTATAGTTTTTCCAAAATAACCACCATGAAGACGTAGAATACCTTCCAGCATTGCCTTTACGATAAGCCCCCAAAAACGAATAACCTTGAACCCAAGACCACAGACCAGTTCCTCGTAAAGCTTAACGAAGACCACGCAGATTTCCACCTAGTCGACATAAATAAGTCTGTGAACATCAAAAACAGCCAAAGGGCAAAAAAAAAAATAAATGTGAACCCTCTTCACAAGGCACATCTTTAAACAAAAGCCGGTCAAGACTGCTCCAAAAATGAATGTTCCTAACGATTTAGATTCTGCCCGTGTAGGTAGACAAAGCGAAAACATTCATCCTTGATAGGAATAAACTTAACCAACGAGAGCAAACCGAATCATTAGGGAAGAAAATATTCATCAGTAAACATCGAATGTTCTTTAACCTGAAGGACCCATTCCCCCGTCAAATTAACAAACCCAACGGTCATCAAGTTCGAGAGATAACGTACCAACCTAAGTTTTCTTGGAGTGATGCGCAAGCTGCTGAGCTTTCTATACCACCCTAACTGGACGGAGGACGAAAAGAATCCGAAAGCAAACCATGCAGTTTAGTAGCCCACAGTAACATCACCACTCTCAAATGTTCTAATAAGTGAAAAAAAACCGAGGGAGAAAAGGATCATAGAGAGGAGCGTCACCTATCCAATGGCTTTCCCAAATCTCGTCTGCAGACCAATTGGCCCCACCCGATACGGCAGAACGAAAAGTAAAAAAAAAAAAATCAATTCCCTTGAGAATTTAGCGATTGAAAAATTTTCCCCCCACTAAAGTGGCCCCAAACAGACACCGAACCGAGAGGATGTTTTGAGTAAAATAGGGACCATGGATAGCATGGATAACTCGAACCATCAAGATTTTTTTCTCAAATGAAAATAAACCATCCAAACCCACTTAAATAATAGAGAATAGGAGAGCCCTATTTATCACGCGAAATAACTGGAAACCCCTAATCCCACCACAAACTTTCTTACCGCGATTAATTTTGGAAACCATTTCAACCCCATGGTAAGTCTTCGAAAACTAACCAATTCGAACATAGAAAAAAATTCCCGCCAAATAATTCCATTTTTTTATAAGAACAGGTTTGGGGTGCCTTATACAAAGAAAAGATTGTAATAATAGAGTAGATTATTGTCGAATGTTCCCTACTCACCTAATAAAAGTACTAGTTTGGCATTAGTGGGTGTTGATCGGTTCGGTTATCGGTTATTCAGTTTATTCGGTTCGGTTAGTTCCCGTTTAAGAAAAAAATTCCTGGGTCAACCTGAAAACCGAACCGAACCGAACTAGAATTCAACCGAACCGAAAAAACCGAGAACCGAATTTGAAATTATGGTTTTGGTTTTTTGGGTTGAAACCCGAAAAACCCGAAATACAATAAAACACTATTTTATTTAAAAAAAAAAAAAAAAATACATAAGATAATTTAGCAAAAAAAGAAAAACTTATTATTTAAAAATAAAAAGTGTTTTTTTATATTAAGATAAAATTTTATTGATCTTTATATATATATATATATATATACTAGTTACATAACCCGCCCAACGGGCGGGTTTGTTTCGGGGTTTTTTTGTTATTTAATGTGGGAAACTGTCCGGATTTTTAACACAACAATGATGGAATTTTTTTTAACTGTTAGAATACGGTTTGACAATTATCTGTTGTTCTGTTGAAATTCAAATGAATTGTTTTAAATAGTGGGACGTGAAAATTGCTTATGTTACAATAACCACCCGCCCGACGGGCGGTATTTAAGTTCATATTTATTTTTTGATAAACATTGTTTGGGTCGTTTAGTGCTAATGGTTGTTTTTTTTTTTTTGTGTAAACAAATACAATCTGCATTCCCTCATTTTGGATTAATTGTCACATTGTGGAACTAAGCAATGATTTATACATAAACTTAGACCATCAAATAACCATATCAACTTTTTTAAACCAGGATTCCCTACACGTATATATAAACCATTAAACAGTTAGAATAATCCAACTACTATATGAATACTCAAATGCAATAAAAATGATAGTTATTTTTTTGAAAATCATCATTAAAAATATACATACATAAGAGATTAAATTTATGCAATATTCTATTTCTATTCTCCTAGCACAACATAATAAGTTCAATAATTTGGTTTGGTTTTTTGGTTTTTAAATGTGTTTTTTTTATTTTTTATTTTCATTCCACAAATAAAAATAATTTAAAAAATTCAACATCACATAACTATTGTTGACATATAAAAGTAATCGTCCTCGCTTTTCTTCAACAAACCGGGTCAATATTTTTTTTAAAGAACGTAATCCAAAAAACCGGTAAATAAATAATACATTTTAGAAGCTCAAATAGGAAGAAATGAACGAATTACTATTTTGTTTTACATTCAATATATCCCCTAAACCTAACAGGTTTCAGTTTCAAATTAAAAACATTTTTGTCAAGACAATGTTTGGGTCGTTGAATTCGCTTACCCCTTTTCCCCCTTGTGAACCGTTGCCCAACCTGCTCGAAGCTACCCCAACTCCCCCATCTTGCCAAAACCCACACATCGCTTAGAATAGGCAAGTAAAACCATCAAATGGAAATACGGAGTCCAACAAGCATAAAAATTATCCACTTTGGTATTACTTTTCTTATAAAATGTGTAAGTATTAGGGAATAACCTACATGTTTCAATAAATTGCCTATTAATATTCAGTAATCATCACGTGTTTTTTTTTTTTTTAAACAAAACCCTAAATAACACTAAAACAACTAATTAACTATGAATATAAAACTAACAAATAATTACTCCTTCTTGTGCCCGACTGCATAACAACTTAGTTTTCAAATACTATACTAAATAAAAACCTAACATAGTAAAACATAAACCTATGAATCAATTCTAATACAATAGATTTCCATTCACAATACGATTTAATTTTTCAAAATTCAAACAAAACAATTGATTTACATTTCCAACTCCAAAGTTTTATCATCATATACATTCGCTAAATTGATTTAGTTTCTTAATCATTTATACTCTTCAACATAATGCTGCTAGCTGTGCTAGTGCAAAACAACAGGGTAGCTATTTGAAGTGGAACGCGAATGAAAATGGTAGAGGTGGGGATTGTTGAGAAAACAATTCACCGACTATGGTCAATAACTCACTTTATTATATCAATCCATAATTCATATGTATCTTTAATAATTATCCAAATGAATAATAATAATGCACGGCCACCCCAAAAGCTAAATCTATTGGTCCCTCCCCACATCCAGAATTCTAAATCGTCGAAAAACCTCTTCCTTATTCTCAGTCCAGCCACCGATACCAACTTAATCATCTTCTTAACCAAGGATCATAACTTGGAAACTTTGCAAAGGTCTTAGCATGCCATGCAGATTGAGACGGTTTTATGCCTCCCAGTATTACCATTGTCAGGTACTTACCATTGTTTTTTTTCTCTTTTTTTTAACCTACGTGCTTCGCACGTGCATTATAATTTGTTTTACCTATCACAGAGACACCAACAACATCTGGAAAAAAGTCCAGGGCAAGTTTTTTTCTTGGAGATGGAGCTGGTGTCGGCAAAGGACGCACAATTGCAGGCCTTATCTGGAAGAATTGGCACCATGGCTGGAGAAAAGCTTTGTAAGCTCATCACTGTCTCTCACGTGTGTGTGTATATTATTTTCATGTTGCTAATGCTTATCGTGATGATACCAGGTGGATTTCTGTTGGTTCAGACTTGAAATTCGATGCTAGAAGAGATTTGGATGATGTTGAAACATGTATAAAATGTATTAAGTCAATTTCTGCGTTTATATGAGCATAATCTCTGTTTTTCAGTGCTTCCTATATGAGCACAATCTCTACCATAGTTAGCATTTATGTTGAATAAGTCAAGTAAATGTGGCAAGAAAAACGATTCATACATAAAACCCCTATAAGCACTTTAAGACATATAACTTTATAAAACAAAACACATAAAAGGATGTGTATGAAAAGTAACTGAAATAAGCAATCACATAAAACCCCTATAGGCACTTTTAATAAGCAATGTCATACAACCCCCAAATCTTATCGAAAAAAGAAGGCCGGACCGGATAATATTATTATAACTCTAATTTGTAAAAGCCTTAGTATAGAAATTTGTTAATCCAAATAGATACAAATTACTCAAGTCTGAAGAAGTGGATGATCGGTATGAGTTCATCTGTGGATGAATCTGGAAGAGTAGAGGGGTTAATGAAGTGGAAGATATGCAATACCTATTATTATAACAGCTTTTGGACCCGAAAAGTAACAGGCCAAAGTCGGCCCAAAAAATAACTGGAGCCCAGCAGTAAAACGATGACGTTTTGTTCCAATTTTAGTATATATAGTAATTTATTATGTGTATTTATATAAATTTAC